>QKWP01001917.1:15831-57867 GCA_003550325.1 Gigaspora rosea
AAAAAAAAAAAAAAAAAAAAAAAAACTTACCAAATCCTGAACAAAAGACACTAAAACCAGCTTGAATGTGAATGCTTGAGGAAATTTTAGGTGCTTATTGACCTAAAAATTACCAATGCATTTATATTAAAAACAAAAAAAAAAACGAAAGAAAAAAGAAAAAAAAAGAAAAAAAAATTGAAATACATAGGCGAAATCCGGGAACGTACGAGACACAGACAAGGCGCGCAGTACCGAAAAGAAATCACAACACCAGGACCGCACGAACACACTGACAAGCCGAAATGAAATCCACAATACCGGGACCCACGAAACACACAGACAAGGTGTGCTATACCGAAAAGAAATCTACAACACTGGGAACACACAAAACACTTATCACTGATAAAGCGCGCAACACAAAAGAATGAAATTTTAACACAGAAGTTCACTAAAGAAACATAATGGAAAAGATGTAAACTATGCACAAACCTTACAACACCACGAGCCCTAACGATTAACTTTACACTAACTTCGTTACGACACCAACGACGGTTCCCACGACGGCTTCAGGCTTTTGAAGTGGCTCCAAAGACGGTTCCAACGATGTCTCTAGCGACGGCTCCAACGACGGCTCCAGCGACGCTCTTAAACGTTAATAAATAAAAAAAATAAAAATAAAATTTAAAAAAAAAATAATAATAAAAGCTTATCTGATTGGCCGATCGGTCATGAGGTCTAGAATAAAAAAAAAATTTAATATAAACCTCTATGAGGTTTATATTATTAACGTAAAACCCAGGTCTAGGTTAAGGTTTTTCTAAAAATAAATATGAAAATCAATATGCACCTGTTTCTGGTCAAGATGTAAACTCGATTGCTGAAGCATCTACAACAAATATAATATCACGAATTTACAAACGATCCCATATTGAGCGTCAGAGTGAGCTTGATATATACTCAAATGCACCATTAGTAGACCCAGGTATAGATATTCTAGAATGGTAGCGAACAAATGAAGCTAATTATCCAAATCTTTCAAGATTTGCTAGAGACTGCCTTCCGATACCTGCTACGAGTGTTCCTAGTGAACAAGTTTTTAGTGTTAGTGGCAATATGATAAGTAAAAAGCAGAGTAGATTAAATGAAAAAACAGTATGCATGGCGATATGTCTAAGATCATGGTGGAGGGTGCTGGATGAACCGTATGTATAAAACTTAAATATTATTTTTAATAGTTTTAAATCATGCAATTATTTTAACTAATTAATATTTAAGTCATATATAATAAGTCGCTTGCTGATTTAAATTGAACCGGATAATACATTTGTATTAAGAAGTCGTGAAAATGCCTTTTTATAATGGGATATAAAAAAAAAGTCTTTGAAATTAAACCAAACAAGGAACTTGCATTGATCATTTGTGGGAACAGAACAATATTGTATGATGGCAAATATGATTAATCAGATAATCTGTCACTCGTAAAGTACTTGTAGTACGCATATGCATGAATTCGAAATAAATAAAGTCGATATATCCGGAAATATTAAATTTTTTATTTAAATTATAAATTGGTTAAAGCGATTATGCAGATAAGTGCATATTTTAAAAATATGCATTATATATTATCAGATCTGGATCCGGATTCAGATCTTTCTTATTCGGATCCGAATCCGGACCTGGATTCGATCCGTTTTTCAGATTGGATCTGGATCTTTAAAAATATTTGTCTGATCCGATCCGTGCAGAACACTAATTAGCACTACTGTAATAAGCAAAATTTACAGCAATCTGTTATCACATGTACTACAAAAACCTGGTACCACTAAAACACCATGCATAGTCAAATGAGTCATGTATATTGTAGACATACCTAATAATACTACAACTTCCTGCTCATTTAAGCAAAACACTTGTTTATTTTCGAAGTAAGTTAATTCTAAAACCCTAACAATCAAATTAGATAATATATTTTTGTAATTGATACTTAATACAGGCCTGCAGGTAAGTTATAGATACCCTTGGTTCACATAAGCTGGGTCAAAGTATTCAGTTTAGAAATTTAGGATAGGATTAGGACATAAACATTAAGAACCATTACACAAATGGGTAGGGTTAGGGTACAGATACTACCTGGTCCTACTCATCTTATGTGGAGGCCTAGAGGATAGTAATAATCCAATGTGCTGATTCTGTCACAATAGTGTTGACCATTACATTAAATCAAATAATCATCTTAATTATTTTAGTAGTGATAAACAGAATTTGAATTAAGAATTATTAAAAATGTTAAATATTTTATACTTTAACAGTTCAAACTAGTGAAAAAGATTTGAAATTTTTTTTTTGTTTTTCAGGAACATAAAATTATTAAATTTTAATATTCTTATAATAAATTAATAAATATTTTTTCTCTCTCTCTTTTTCTCTCTCTCTCTTCCTCTTCCTTCCTTTCTCTCTTTCTCTTCCTCTCTCTCTCTCTCTTCTCTTTCTCTCCCTTTCTCTCCTTCTCTCTCCCTCTCTCTCTCTCTCTCCTTCTCTCTCTCTCTCCCTCCCTCTCCTTCCTCTCTCAAAGAGGCATGCCATGCCAAAAAAACTATCACTATGTCACTCATGACTATGATACCTTCATTATTATTTTTTACACGTGATTAACCATATTTATAATAATCATATTGTAACTGGGAATCTTCCCAAGAAAGATTCCCGGTCTCATATTGATCATCGGGAAACTCTAATTTTTAACTCTTAATTTTTATTTGAATCATTTTCTTTTTTGTATTATCTAAAGAACTTTAAAAGCCAAAGTAAATAGGCACAGTAAAATGAAGCTAAAAAAAGGCACGATATGAGCAAAGTGAAAGTAAGAGTTTGAAAAAAGTTAAACGTCGAAATAAAAAGCAAAGGCGATAAAAAGATAAAAAAATAAAAATGATGTAAATAAAAAAAAAATAAAACGAAGCCCAAAAGTTAGTAAAGCACAATACGAATATAAATATGGAACACGTGTAAAAATAATGGTATGGTAGTCCGATTAACATCTAGTGACACGCTCCTGGGGATTATTTATTTATTTCCTGTGGGGGAAATTATAACAAAGTTTACCGATGATCATAGTACGTGGATGGTCCGTGTGCTATGATCATCGGTAACTCTGTTATAATTTTTACTCCCCCAGGAAATAAATAATACTAGCCAATCATAATTGATTATTGTCTCTGTAAAACGAAACGTTGCTAGATGCTATCCAATAAATATTATTACACATGATAAATGGCTGATGACCACAAATGACCAATCTTTATTCGATAAATGAGTGGCATTTGTATTTTGGCTAAATAACTAATGATTAAGAAAAAAACACCAGACAAAAGATAATTTATTTACTTTTTTTAAATCAAAAAAGTTCGTGAATAATAATTTACTGATTACAAAATTACATAAATCATTTTCGAATTTACAAATGGCATGTCAATTAATAATCGACGTGATTGGTAGAATGTTAACTATATGTAAAATCCAAAATGACCCGGTCATTTGGTCACGAGTCATTTCCAAATTTGAATGACCTCATCATTTTGAGGTCATTTGAAAATTGGATCCCTGCTATAGGGAAGACTTTTATGTTCCTACTTTGTTCCTAAAACGGAACATAAATTCTAAATTTAGTGTTCCCAGGAACATTTAAAAAATTTAGGGAACATTAAAATCTTAAACACTGGTTCTAAAATAATATTTTATATTTTAACAGTTCGAACAAATAATATTTTATACTTTAACGGCCCAAACCAATGCAATTATAAACTATTTGCATGTAAAAAATCAATTTAAATTTTTAGTGCAAGTTTTTTTTTAAAAAAATATAAAGTTTTTTACTAATATAAATAGATCAACATGATAAATTCGTACATTATTATTAATCAGCAGTAAATTAAATAATTTGTTAATATCGAAAACATAATTTGTTAAATTATATCACAAATTCCCGGGCTCCTGTTATCACGTACTACATAATTACAATTTTTTATACAAATTTTCACGTGCTCACCGAATGCAAAAATCGCACAAATACTTTGATCAGGTATATCTTAACGACATGATCAATTTCAATGTTTGAGGATTCTTTCGAATTCTACATACCTATAGAATTCAAAAGAGTCCTCAATCATCGAAATTAATCATGTCGTTGTTGAAATCCTTATTCAAAAAAAAGAATTACTTAATTTTTTAACAACATAATATCTCAGCAACGATATAAGGCCGTTTGAAGTTGAATCTTCGTTTAACGATATCCCCTGAGCCTCAGTTAAGACCTGACAACCAGACAGACGAAAGGGATTTTTCGGCTTACGCCCGGGATTTCTCAGTACACTATGTTTAATTTTTATGTTCGTTTAATCCCCTCTGTAAATACGAAAAAAAATAACGTTAAACGAAGTTACAATTTCAAACGACCTAATCAATTTCATCGTTTAAGGATTTTTTTGAATTCTACAAAACTGTAGAATTCAATAGCGCTCTTAATCATGTTGAGAAAATTTTAAATAAAGTTTTAAAAAAATTGACAATTATCTTTCATCGCTACCCCTGATCGACCAATCATTTTGTTTGTTTTGATTTTACATTAATCAAAACCCAAAATTTCGCAAGAAATTTTTTTTGCTAAGAAAAAATTGTAGTTTCATAGTCAAAATTTTAAGTTAGAAGCGATTTTTTAAAAAAATAGTTGTTTCGCTTCGATTTCACGTTACACCTGATCCTGCATCCCGATTGGTCGATCAGAGGGTGGCACTGGCTAACTCTCAAAAAAATTTATCTAGTAATTACATGTTCGGGCTCATGTGAGATTTATATAGTATGTAATATGCTAAAAATTGGTGCCAGAGGTTTACTCCGGACTATCACATAATCATCCGAAATACAGCTTGGACATTTTCGGATTGCAATATTATTTATCTTACAGTATTTTATAGGGCCATTACGTAAATAGAGTGAATCTAAAACAAGAATTAATATAGTAGATTAAAAACAATCTAATCCATTAACAATCCTATTGTTTTTTAAAATTATAGTTTATCCAGCAGAGACAGAAATTTGAAAAAATGTTGATAATAAGAATTAATGCAGATGTAATTAGCGTAAATAATGGTATAAATGTATACAGAATTACATTTTTGTTATAAATTATCTATAAATAATAGATATGATGATTAATAAACAAAATTTTATTAATAATATTATATATATAAAGAAAAGCATACCTGAATAATAAATTGTGGAATATCTTCAATCAGTAAATCAATAATAACACCATAAATAATTAATTTTTCAGCTTTTTTAGATATTGGGGCAGAAAAAAAGGTAAACCCAGCAAAATTCGAAGATAATATATTTAAGGCTGAGACATCAGTACTAGCAATAATTGTAAATATTGAAACACTTTCTACATTATTAATAAACCAATCAAGAAACTTCGCATTATGCTGTAATTCATTTATAACTATAAAAAAATGATAAACCAAGATTGAATAATAGTGATACTATTAAAAGAACTAAGCTGTTTAATAATAATGAAAAATTCAATGAGAATAAATAATATTTTATAAACAAACTAGAGTTTGAATCCAATTTTATTTTTCATATATTAATACTAATTTTAACCTGTATTGATATATGAAAATAAATTCAGTTCTAAACTCTAAATTAAACAATAACTATAAAATTAACATGCCTAGGAATAAACAAAAATGAAATATCATGTCCATTTTCGATTATAAAAAGACAATCGAAAAACAAATCCAAAATCATCAAAGATAATTTAAAGATTATAAAATTTTGGCCCTATAAAATTATAAAGAGCAAAATTAAATATTGTTAGCTGCAAAAAAGATAAAACATGAAAAGTAAGTCTTACCTTTGGGTAATACCATTGAGCCCAAAAATAAATTACAAATAACACAAATGCAAAAGTTACAAGAGCCAATAATTTGTATCTAATTTCAGCCCATAAATTTGCTAAGAAATTTTTGATAAAAATTAGATAAATAAAATCAAATACATGCTAAAAATAAAGCTTGAAATTGCGTACGTTTGACTTGAAATCCATATTGATCATCAAGAAATATCATAAATTTTTTATCAGAAAGTGCACTAATATATTTGTTCTTTATCATAATGTCTAAATCTTTTATAATACTATTTACACTTGGATCATTCAAAGGATCAGTTGCTTTACTAATTGAAAATTCAATCAAAAGTTTAGAAAAATCTGAGGGATCTGATTGAACACTATGGGTTATTTTCAATTGATCATTCATCAGGGGAATGCTTTCCTTTATTTGTTGCAGCAGATCATCAAGCAATTGAGATTGATTGTAACTTGAAAAGTAAGAAGAACCATCAGAATTTAAACGTAAAAGAGCTTCTGTCGAATCTTTATACAAATATAATTTTTTTAAAAAAATTTTTGCATGTAATTAGAAAAACAAGGTAATAAAATAATAAAAAATTTAATATACCAGATATTACTGAATTATATGCTTAAAATTGAATAGGGCAGAAAAACAAGACAATTAACTAAAATGACCAAATTAATGACAAAAAACAATAATAACGAAACATCACTTACATTTTGAAGTCATTACATTCCAGACACCTTTTTTAATCCCACGAAGAGGTTCATTAAAAAGTGAAGTAACAAAATTATCATCAACAACAATTGTATAATTGCTATTAATCCGGTTAAATGTGCTAGATAAAATTTGACAAGACATATTATACATATTATACATATTATACATTAAGCAATGTGAAAAAGCGGGGTAAATCTGGCGTAATAAAAAGGTATTTTGATCGACCATTTGATAAACAGAGATATTTCTAAATGATGGAATAATTGAAAAAAAAAGAGAAATCATTAAATAATAAAGGTATCTCCATGTTTAATTCTGGATAAGAGGACAAGATTGCAGGATTTTCATAACCGACTAAAGGAGTAAAAGAGAAAGGAAAGATTAACAACAATTACATTAAAAATTGAATGTAGATAACTTTATACATACAATCAGCATAAACTCGTTCAACATCAGTCGTGATTAGTTTTCGATCATATGAGTTATTTCCATATACAAACCATAAGGTATTATTATCAAAAACACCATAAGATTCTAAATCAACGTAATAGGCTTCAAATATTTGATGAGAGTTGCTTAAAGTATCTAAATTTGAATATATTTGTAGTATTTTGTGATAATTATGATCAAGAAGAGCATATATTGATGATGCATTGAAAATAACTGAACCACCATATGGCAACGGAATGGCGGATTGGTTATTTACAAGAAAATTACTGTCGTTATATAAGAAATTTGTTTTTGAAATAATTTCTACTTGAATTACTGACCCGGATGACGAAAATTTTATGAAATTCGTGAAATCCATAATACGAATAATATTATCGAGTGCTATAAACGAAAAATATTCTAAAACACAAATATTACTTTGAAATTTGAAAGAGGTAAAGCCAGCTTGACAGTTCGTTAGCAAAGGTAGAGACAATGAACGATTGTATGTTTCATATAATAAAAATTGTTCAGATTGTTGGTTTAAGCCATCTTTAACAAAATGCGCATAGACAGCAAATTTAGGGTATCGATAGTCATCATTTGAACTAACACGCAATGTATCATTTGAAACTGAATAGACGATTGCATGCTGACCACCGATTGCAGCAAAAGTCTTATAAGAAGATAAATTATAGCCATCCCTTGGAAACTTGATAAATCCGTTTGATACAGGTGTAGCGATACCATTAATTTTTCTAGCAATATAGGAATTATTATTCTAAAATTTTCATTCAAAATTTATATTTTATGTAGAAACTTACGAGAAAGCATATTTCATCCATTTTAGAAGATTAAATTTGTTATATGTGATCATAAAACTTTTAGAAATATCATTATATTCTGTAATAGAATACTTGTCCCTATTAGAACGATTGAAATGATCAAATAATATAAAATTTCTATAAACAAAGAAATACAAACAAAAAATGTATAAATATTGTGATATTGTGTTAAGAAGAAAAAGAATAAATAAAATATAAATATATTTACTCTGTTGTAATTTTTCCCTCTAAATTTATGATAGTTCCATGCATGGTAATATCATCCTTTGCATCATATTGGCTGTAGTATATTAAAATGACATAATTTGTTGCCAGAGGATACCTATTCTCAATGATCCATGTACTTGAATTTTTAAAATTTATAGAATCTTCATAACTTATGGAGACTACACTTCCATTTTGATAAATGAGATGTAATAATTCTGGGTCATCCTGTTTCGAAGTAACGATTAAAAGTTTGCCGTCATCATATTGTCGAGCAGTAACCAGATTTCCATATCTAGTTAAATCGAATTTGATTTCATTTACTTCGCTACAATTTACTACGACGATAGCGAAGAATATTACAGCAAGGTGCCAGACTAAATATTTGCGATTATTCATTATCAAGTTAAATGATTCCTTTTTTTCTTTTCTTTTCGTTTTTTTTTCGTGTTAGGGTGAATATCTAACGAATATTAGTTTATGGTTAATAAATATGCGATGAATATAGTAAAGTAGCACGGGAATCCATGATAGTAATGATAGTACGTACAGTTCATAGAAGAAATTCTTTAGCAATATTAGTATTCGTCCCACCATAATAAATTAAAGGGGTCACTTGTAAAAAATTTTGTGTTTACCTCAAGATTCGATTATATCGCTGCCTCGCATTTATGATTATACCGTATATGTAAGTGTACTCTCTTAAAACTTAGGGAGCGGAAGTGTACAAAATGTTGAAATGTATTAAAACACAAAACATGCAGCTTTCGGTACCTATTATACATCATACACAGTTAAAACTTGCAAAATATAAAACCCCTAAAGTGATAATCTAAGCAATTGTAAAACAAGTAACTACAAATCTGGAATTGGTTCATATTTTAGAAATAGGTATAAGGTTTATAGACGGTCTCATATTGTTTTCATAAACCATCGCCTCTGTTTCACCGTTCTTAGCGTCATTATAATGTAGTAATTATTATATAATGTGTATAAGAAATAAGATATGACGTTGCAAAAGACACATCAGACAGAACTTTTGCTGAAATACCTGAAAAAACAATGAATATTCACAAAATCTTGGGATTTATCATTGAGCTTCTTATCATATTGATCATTTCATTATCAAATTGTGGGGAAGCATATGATTTTAGTGAATATGGGAATATAACCAGAGTTTCTCAATTTAGCGACGAAAAACTCTTATTATCTACGAATACTGCAAATAATATGAATTTATTGCATCTAATTTATCCAAATGGAAGCATAGTCCCCATCAGTTATGAAGATAGCATAAATTTTAATAATAATTCCGAATGGCGCATCGGTTTTTGTTTCCCCTTAGCAATAAATTATGTTATACTTTTATATTATGATCGAAAAGAGTCGTTAACGGACCTCTCAATACATGGAACAATAATAAATTTACAAGGTAAAATAACAACAAAGTAAGCGCATTTACTATATTTCTATATTCATTTTTATTTTACCATTATGCATAAATAACATGCACTTAAATTTTTTATAGAGACATGGTAATGCTTCGTCATTACAATTCTAGTGCGAGCACAGATTACTTTATTGCAACATATGATAGATTTCCTCAAAGTTTTTTGATCTCATATCCAAAGGATGGTTATCTAAATTGGACGAAATGCACTTACTCGTAAGTTGCAAATATAATGACGAAACTTTTATCACTGGTGAATGACGAGACTTTTTCGTCAAGCAATTTTGAACGAATCGACTTTTTTTATAAGTAAAATAAATTAAATTATGTAATATGAAATTGGATAGTAAATTCGATGTTTGCATTCTGGAATTAAATATTATCTCTTTTCAATGTGTTTCGTCAATCACCAAAGTTATTGATTTCTTTGAACATTAACAAAACCTTGCATTCTTAGGGATGATGGAATCGTTACACAAGTGTCCTATGGGTCTATTAGACCAGTGGTGGATGCTTTCATCTTTATTGAACATCGACCTTTTCCTACACTTGATGGCCAATATGCGATTGTCTATCTTGTTCAAAATGCTAGCGAAAATGCTATATATTCAATTTATGCACATTTTGTAAATGGTCAAGATCAAATTTCTGAAGAACACTTGCTTTTTCAAGATTCTTCTTCTGATAATGCAATAAATTTAGTTTCATTATCCGGGTGTTTGAGTGGTATTGATGCCTTTAACATTCAAAGTAATGGATGTACTTTTAATTATTACTTAATAAGCTTTGCAGCTCCAATAATGTTTAGAATAGCAACTGCATTTATAACATTTTCATCATCTGGGACAGTAATTCAAAGTGATGTCATTTCGACTGATGATCTTTTAAATAGCTCAACGGTTGTATTCCAAGCTATTTCGTTCTTTCAATTACCATATGGAGGTTTCATTTCAATCAATAAATTAGATTTAAATGAGTCTTATTATTCTCAAGTTATTGTTTATAATTTAAATTATACAAGCAGTTACAAATTATTTGAAGTCGTTAATGAAACTATAGTAGATTATGGTATTTATAGCAATAATACTTTATGGTTTACATATGGTAATATGACTGCTGGCCGCAAATTGGTTATGTTGGATGTGGAACGGTTTTCTAATGATTGTGAGTACTGTACATTATTATTATAATCACTCTCATTATCATTATTACTAATTTTATTTATTTTATTCTTTCAGCTGATTATGGCAATAGAGTAATCTTATCCACATATCCAACATTAAATATGACAGTACCTTTATCATATACAGATCATTTCAACATTACTCTTTCGGTTCCTGTAGTTCCATCTTCCGGAAATATTTCAATTTATCAAATAGTCGATCAAGATAAATATTTATTACGTCAAACATACCCCGCGTCTTCTTATTGCAAAGTATACAATATCTCGACCTTAACTTGCAAAACTTTATTTAGCACATTTAATCGAGTTAACAGCAATTATACCATCGTTGCCAATGATAATTTTGTAAAAACTCTTTCATTTAATGAACCATTACAAGGAATTTATCAAGGAATTTGGAATGTGAAAACACCTCAAAGTGAGTATAGTTAATTGTTCTCTTTTTATTATTCTTTATTTTAATATGTAAAATCTTTTTATTTTTCTTTATTCAAGCGTATAATTCTGCTGTTTCTTGTAAGTTGAATATGATATTTCTTCATTTTTCATATCATATATTCATAAATCAGATGCTTTTTAAATACTATTAAAAAAATTATTTTTATAGCTTCGACTGAAGTTCTTATGCGTTTAAATCCTGATGGTACAAAATATTTTTTAAGCTATGATCAAGCAAATAGGACTCAATTATTTGATGATATGCTACAACAAATTAGAAAAAGCATCCCTTTGAATGATGATCGATTAAAAATAACCAGTAATGTTCAATTAGATCCTTCAGATTCTACAAAACTTTTAATTGAATTTTCCGTTGACAAAGCAATAATCCCTCGAAAGAGCCAAGTGTAAATGATATTATCAATGATTTAAATGACATAATAACAAATAAATACATAAGTGCTCTTTCTGATAAAAAACATATGATATTTTTTGATGATCAATATGGGTTTCAACCAAAACGTATGTAGTTTTCTTAAATATAGATATATATGCAATTTAATTACCTTTTATTTATTTACGATAATTTTAAATAACAGCAAATTTATGGTTGGAGACTAGATATAAATTATTGATTTTATTAATTATTGTAATTATACTTTTGATTATTTATTTGTTGGCCAAAAAAAAATATCCAAAGGTATGTTAAATCTATATATACTGTACTTAATTTTAAATTTTTTTTGACTGCATAATTATTTTTCGTCATTATGTAATCTTTATAATTTTACAGGGCCAAAGCTTTATGATATTCAAGATTTCATTGATAATTTTGGGTTTAATTCTCGATTTCTCCTTTATAATTGTGAATGGTCATGATGTACCATCATTATTTATTCCAAGGTATGTCAAATTTATTGATGTTTAATATTACTTTATTATTTTATTCTATTTAATTCTTATTATTTTATTTTATAAAACATAAATTACTAACAGTTTAATAACCTTAATAGTGTCAATAGTATTCAATCTAAGTTTATCATTTATCATACTTACAAAGGAGATACAAAGAAACATAGATTTTCGTGAATGGTTTTTTAAAAATGCAAAAATTGTTGCATGTTTTTCATTGTTTTCTAGTACTAATATCGAGGCTTTAAATGCTTTATATTCAAATTTTGCCGGACTTGATATCTTTTCTGCCTTGGTGTCTGAAAATTTTAAAAAACGGATTCTTTATGGGACCACATGTCATTTGTTTATCAAAGAAATTCCACAACTTGTAATTCAGGTGTGTTTGTTAATCTCTTTGAAATGTTATGTTAAATGTATGATTTACATTTATATCGGTCTCTCATATTGTAGATTATTTATCAAAGAAGTGTAATAATATATGCTAGTATACCATTGCTTACATTGGTTACATCTACAATAATTCTTAGTAATAATATATTAACAAGTATTTACTACGTTTGGATCAATCAAAATATTAAAAAAGAGTTGGATAATGCAGAACAACGTAATTCTTTATTATTTTAATTAAAAATATTTTTATTCTTTATTAAAGCAAAAATACTATATATATATATATATAGAACTTTTTATAAAAGATCATTTTATTATAATATTATTAATATAAATTTAATAATAATTAATTTTAAAATCTTTAATTTTTATTTACAGTAATATATAATCATAAATAACGCAACAAAAAAAAATTGATAGATTGTATTTCATATATTTCTTACGTATCTTTTGTTCAATTTTCATAATTGCCAATATAAATCAAGTGAAATGTTTCATCTGCCTTTTTTGTAGAAATATAAACTGTAAATGTATATTCCTTGATTGGAGATTTATAATTAACACCACAGGTGATCATCACCTGTAGTACTAATATCTTAAAATTTAAACGATCGTTTGAGCTCTAACAAAAAAAATTCATTGCAAAATTTTACTATGAAGTATGCCCTTGCCCATCCCTCCTAACCCTAACTATAAAAAAATTAATTTTTTTTTTTAAAGAAAATTATTTGCTTTTTTATGAATTGTAAATCACAGGTGATAATCACCTGTTGTAAGTAATAGATATTTTCTTTTTGGGAAATTTTTTCTTTTTAATTTTTATAAAAATTTAAATTTATTGTCTGACGACATTAGATGGTGATGCAGAAGTTACGTTTTGGATGCATCAAGATTTATAATATCAAAAACGTAATTTTAAATTTAGTGTCTTCCGAACGTTACGTTTTTGATTCATCACATTAATTTAATTTGTATTGCGTCAAAAACAACCATGAAAATTAGCTAGTATAACATGATAAACATATGTACTACAAAGTGCTGCTCATTATAATAACTCCTTTGTGACCTGGATTTTTTTTTTTTTTAGTCTTTACCAGGCATTATCTCCTGGAACGCCAAGTAGGCGTACTTTATTATATTTTAAACATATTACATCATATTACATTTATTAGAGGTTCCTAGCTAAACTATACCTCCCTCCATCGTCCGTTTTCCCGACTGACTCCAGCAGGTCCACCACGCCGGTGCCCCGTACCTCTTCGGATCGTAGGCAGCTTTAAGGAACTACATATTCCGCCAGGTCGCTTTATAGGTCGGCCATTTTTCGTCTGCCCCGGGAATACTTTCCATTTTGGTCGGTGTAGTTTCGTCAGGTGCCCCTTATTCTCATTCCTACTTTTTCCTTTTATAGTGGATGGTCCTTATGTTTACGACGTTTCTTGTCGGATTTTTTTCCTTTTCTGGATGCCGCATGACCTATGTGGCTATGTCACGCAACTCTGTTATCGCTGTAGTACCTCGTCCGGAAATGGGAAGAAGTGCGGTTCCTCATCGCAGATCCTTAACACTCGTGGTCCCAACACGGTTTTTGTCATCCACTAGACTCGAACCGGCGACCTTGCGAGTGCGACCCCGGAGCGCTAACCACTGCGCTATCCGACCCAGGGTCTGTGACCTGGATTTGGAATTCGTTCAATACAGAAAGATTAAAGCAGTTTGTCTTGGATCATCAAAGCTTAACCATTTGGCTCAACTACATATTTATTAGGCTTATCTAATATCGATATGCGTTTGATGCAGACAAATTATGCAGAACTTCAGAAAAATGAACTTTGCTTTTGCAAATTTATTAATGATAATAGGCTTTATATGTCTTAGAATGACAGTGGAATGTCACTATAACATGTCAAGACATCATGCCGAGTTCCCCCAATTGGAAAAACAGAAGATCATCTAACAGTCGTATCAGCATTATTTGTATACTGTTTTAGTATTACATATTAATGTTCCAAGCTGATTAAGCTAGCCGCTTAGCCGGCTAATAATGGCTAATAATGCCAATTCCTAAATTTATATTGTGTAACTAAAATTTGAATTAATTATTGATTTATGTAAGTACAGAAGATAGTCTAAGCCGATCAAATCAGCTGACTAGTCAGTTAATAATTTCGTTAGTCGGCGAATTATTAATCTATCATTATTAGGTGCCTTTATGTTAAGGAAATCCTGAGCTGAAGTGCTCTTTCGACCTTATAATATTGGTCCAAATCCAATAAACAATTGTATTTTTAAGTATAAAATCTATTATGAAACAGACATTCAGAGAATTTACATTCAATAGCTGGAACCCAAAGAAACATACTACAGACTCATATTTTGGATCAGCACTATACTATCAGCTAAGCCGCTAAGCTATTAAAAATTTAACAGCTTAGCCTAGCCATAAAAATTTAATCGGCTTGAAACACTATTACATATACCTGTCATTATCATATGTATAACAGATAGATCAAATAGAGACGCTGAAGTACCTCAAAAGGTTCTGACAAAAAATCTACCACAAAAAAGATCTGTCGTTGATCATGATACCACGAGTGCTTTAAAGAGAATTTTGTCTCGTTAGTCAACGTTTTAATATGCAAAAAATAAGCTAGAACTTCTAAATCTTTTTGTTTAGATGAGATTTTCATATATAAGATTTTCGATTTTAACCTAAACATAAAACTCATCAAATCAGATAAATCAGGAATAATAATAATAATATATATATGTTGCATCCTGGGTGGAAACCCGCCCGACTCGGAATTGGATGTCCTGATTCGGAATCGACGAATTTCTTGAGTAAATTACCAACTCAAGAATACGTATACAAGTTGGTAAAAGTCGATCTTTTTTGTTAACAACCAATTGATATACTTTGGTTATCACTTTAATGGATATTTCATTATACTGTATCAGTATATTGCAAACTTATCTGTAGTTGTAAAAAACTTTTATTGCCTGTCTAGACTTTTCACCAGCCCGTTATAATTATTGGGGAACAAACATGAAATGTGAACCAACATGATGTGATTGGATAGTGATTAATAATCAACTAGCCAATCACATCAGGTTAGTCCAACATCTCATGTTGATCAAATACTTGATATTTAATATATACTTCTAAAACCGGTAAACCAATTTTTAATCAACACAGCTAAATTCTGAGCGGATTCTAAATAAGGTACGATACGCATCTTTAATATATATACACGTTAAAGTATTAAAATGCATATTGACATCATAAAAGTTTTATAATTGTAGAATATTTTTAAGAAACTATTAAGTAGCCAATAGATTTCGCATAGTTATTACATAAAAAAAACTTATATACGTTAAAATGGCGCCTTTTTTAAAATAAAATTGAACCAAAAAAGCAAATAATAAAGACATTTATCTTTCATGTAAATAATACATGTAATAATGAATAAATCAAAACTGCAAAAAAGTGATTCATTTATGCGTACAAGAGTACAGTCAGATCTCTTTACAATAACCTCTTCTATAAGCACAAATTAACATTCAGTTTATAAACATACCACTTTTTAAGACCAATCCTGCAATTACGATAAGCGCATAATACATTACGGGCAAGGTAAGACAACAGATCTATATATATCCAATGCCATTTTTTTCTGGGCTAATTTTTGTGTAATTTATTCTGATTGATCAATTAAATACATATGGGTGCCTCTACAGCTATAAATTATTGTATCAAATTGATCAAACATCGATTTTAAATTTAGGAAATTGATCTTCAAAGCTTTATAACGGTAGAGAATACCCTTATCTTTTTTTTCATATATATGTGTTGTATAAGTGGGAACACAAATGAAATCGATTTGGAATCTCTAGTTAAACTAATATTTGAATAAAAGTTATCACATGTAAATCTATCCTCAATTCATTTAAATTTTGTTTCCATTTAAAATATGCATATAAAGCGTCAATTATTTATTATGAACATCAACTCTTAATAACTTTTCTAAAACGAAAATCCTCAAAGAGAAATGTAATTTAGTTAATGTATTCAAAGAATTATAATGAATTAAATTTTTGTTTTATTAATAAAAAGTGAAATGAGATTTACTATCCGGTACTGTATATAAAAAAAATTCTCTATATAGCACAATCATTTAGATATGAATTTTTTTTTAAAGAAAAAAAGAAATCAATCTCAATTCATTTAAAATGCCTTGATTAACATTTTTAAAAATTGGGTTATGGTATCGATATACAGTAACAAGTATCTTTGAAGCAATATAACGATAAGTGATCAGCAATTGCGGAATAATTTAAAAAAAAGGGTAAAATAAGGTAATTCGTATCACATTTGTGCATCTATCTGTATCACTGATTGGTTGTATTATCAGTTAATTATTCCGATAATTTTCCGTGTTCTAGTTGAGAAAGTAAAATAGCTAGTAAAATTATTCAAATTGTTGTAGAAACCAAGTCGGTTAGAAGTCCCCCAAAGTGCTGGCTTCATGACCGCTGCATGTAATTCCGCTATCGACTCTGCAATAAGCTATAAAGTTTGATATAGAAAATGTAATGAGAGATATGTTCGATTATATAATTAGAATAACCGTAAATTTTTATATTTTGAGCACATTGCATAGCCGATAATGTAAAAATGATCATATGACAGTACTTTGGAGGCCACCCTGGTCGACTCGTAGAAAACAAAGGTGTAATGATAGTGCAATAAATACAAAGCCTTATAGTTAGGAGAAAAAATAAAACATTAATATATGTATCATGTTTTTAAAATATGAATATAGTAAAATATTGAAACTTTTTTTTTTTTTTATTTATCAGTAATAAAAGAATAATGAAATAAAGAAAAATCTAATGCATGATTATATACAATTTTGATAACTAGTATGGTGGGTTTACAGAAAGAGATTGTATGACATATATGGGTCTCAATATGGGTCTCACGGGATAAGTATTATGATATTGTAAAAAACCGTTCGGAATTGTTGTTACAGGCTCATATAAAGATAAAGAAGACTCATCTAAGGGTACAGGTGACTCATTTAAGGATGTAAAAAATCCATTTGAGGGTGCAAAATACTCATTTAAGGATATGGAATGTTCATTTAATGGTGCAGAATACTCATTTAAGGATATAGAATGTTCATTTAAGGGTGTAGAAAACTCATTTGAAAAAAATGGAACAAAAGATTCGTTTAAAGTATTCATTTCTTGATGTCCAAAATGTAAATCATTGTAAGTTTCTTGTATTCCATTATCCAGGTTTGTATTCGCATTGAAATTATCAACCTCAACTTCAAGGCCTTCTTTTTGTGGATTAGTTTCTTTTTCATCTTTACAACCAGGAGCCATAATAAAAAACGGACGTGACCTTCTGTAATACTGTTTAGCTTCATCTGCCAACCTTGTATAATGATTTCTAACATGCACTGGTTCATATTTCCACTTTAAACTAGCTATCTTTGAAATAACCGGAATTGGAAAATTGAAACCTTGCGATTTAAGCTCCCGATGAAGTGCCATTTTGTAAGATATAAATGCATTAGGTGTTCTTCCAGGTTTGTTATCGTGGGGTGCGGCATTAGCGAGTAGGTCCTCGGTCGTTATGTCCGGTGGAAATGGTATTTTTATGGTCGTGACAAGTTCAGGAATATTGACATTATTAGATGATTTTTTAGAGCGAGATGAAACTTTTGGCATATTATTACTATGTCAGCAAAAAATTATATATTATTTGTCGCGAATTGCAATAAAAAAAAAAAAAAATTGAAAAAATGATATTAAAGTAGATATTATAAGAAGTATCCAATGCTTCTTGATGAAAAATAGTTCGTGAATAAAAGGATGAATAAATGGGCAGGCCAAAAAACGCGTTATATAAGAAAAATCGTTAAAAGATATTATTCCGAAAGTAAGTCGTGTAGCACAATGCCGCTATTACTTGTGATCGTACGATGATGATCAAGCCTTCTTTTTATATATTCTATGCGTGAGGCTTACTATTATTATTCCTTAAGGAATTTTTACAGTTACACTATTCCGATAAACTAGTACAAATTTTTTTTTTTCGCATCAAAGAAATTCATTTAAATATGTGAATAAATTATTCCGTTGAATGTCCTACATGACTTTCAACCTGTGTTACATAATCACAATTCCGCTTTTTGCTCTTTCATTGCTTCTAATTCCGTCTTTGCTTAACGTTAAAAAGAAAGAAACCAATAAATAGATAGAATAAAATAAATCAAAACCTGCTAGATTTTTTTTTCCTTATATGTATACATTTAAATTTTAAGATGAAGCCTTCAAATCATGTGCCACGATCAACTTCATAAATGTAAATTGTTACTAAATTGATAAGTATATATAATAGTTATATTCTGGGCATTTGGATATAAACGGAAATGAAAATTTCCGCTTATACACATAGCGCCCAGGGTATAACTGATTTATATACCCTGCGATCTTGATATAGTGACCATGGTATAAAACTCCGAAAGTATTGTAATTTGAAACATAAAAATTTTGTTATTTTGACTTGTATCAAGAATAGTAATAAGATTAATTTTTATTTTTAAATTAGATAATCATCAATTTACTGTATATTAAACCTATTTTTATTTTTAACTAACTAAATAAATATTTTCTCTTTGAATACCTAATAGTGCATATTATTCTGGTGTGAAAACATAGCAAATTAATTAGACTACCCCAAATTTAACTATAGATAAGTCTATATGTTTAAATCCTGTTAATATTTTAAAGTGTTTGATTTGAGGACTTAAATATTCCGATAATCCGACTAAGATAATTACTTTGGTTTAGTTCTATATTTATTATATATATACATATTTATATACATTGTATATATTATTAAATATATAGTAACTGAAACATCAATTGAAACTCGATAAAAGCGAACTTCGTACTAGAAATAGATAAATCGAAATTCAAAGTTTTTTTCTAAAATAAGATATTTCAAAAAGTTTACACTTGTTTTAATTTTATTGGATGATGATTTTAGTTTTGCCGACATATCGTTATGCATTAAACTGTTAGTGTCTCAGCCCATGACTTTAAACCAGCACGGCTAAGTAGCAGGCTAATTATTAACGCCAAATACCGAAATTTTTACATTCAAAAATGTGCGAAAATTTTTTGATGGTAATATTGTGAACACTAAAATTAAAGTGATAAATTATAGTTATTGTATGGATATGTGTGTGTAAGTTAGTTACACACCGGTTCATATGAAAGCACGTGGCCTTCGGCCACGTGATTGAATATGAATCGGTGTTTAACTAACTTATACATACATATCCATATAATAACTATATTATCGTATGGGTCTGACGTAACAACCCGTGCGTCACTTAACAATAATAATATAAAAAAAACTTTCGTATTGAATAAACCTTCGCTGCCCAACAATTGCAATTTAAAAAAAAACACTAACAAATTACAATATTAAAAAACAACCAACTAATTGATGTCTTCGTTTCTGCCAATTACAATTTATTCACTCCAGCCAATTACAATATTAAAAAACACACACTAATTAGTTTCGTTCTAGTCAATTATAATTTTTTTAAAAATCTTCGTCCAAGCTATTTACAATATTAAAAGATACAAATTAATTGAAGTCTTTGTTCCAACCATTTAAATTTTTTTTAAAAAAAAAACACATTTAACTACTTGTAAAAAAAACAAAAAATTTATAATATATCTTCGGCATCCAATCTATTACTATTATAAAAAAAATACCCAGTTAGATAAAAACTTTTGCCCAATCTATTACAATTATAAAAAAATACCCAAATAATAAAAGTCTTCGCCTAATCTATTACAATTATAAAAAAATACCCAAATAATAAAAGTCTTCGCTTAATCTATTGCAATTATAAAAAACACCCAGATAATAAAAGCCTTCGCCCAATCTATTGCAATTATAAAAAATACCCAGATAATAAAAGTCTTCGCCCAATCTATTACAATTATAAAAGAATACTCAGCCAATAAAAGTTTTCGCCCAATCTATTACAATTATAAAAATACCCAGTTAATAAAAGTCTTCGCCCAATCTATTACAATTATAAAAAATAAAAAATACCCAGTTAAACAAAAGTCTTTGTCCAATTATAAAAAAAATACCAAACTCACATATTGATACATAGTTTTATAGCAAAAACCGAATTCAGTTTTTGCTTGTAAAATAACTAAATTCACACCGGTCTATATAAAAATCATGTGTCACATGATTTTCATATAAACCCGTACGATAAGCTTTCAAAAAAAGCACGGGTTGTTACATAAGACCCATACGATAAAATTGAATTACCGGTACATTAAATAAGTATAAATATGTTAATTAATGTTAATATATTAATTTACTATATTCTAAACGATAATATCACGTTACGGTGTGTCACTATCTCAAAAATTAACCAACCAATCAAATTATTATATGATTTTATCTTATGTTTTTTTATAAACTGTTTCATAAGTAGTTTCATAAATGATTCATAAGATACTGTATTTATAAGCAAGCAAAAAAATATACAATCAATAGCACAGTCATTATCATACGTGCTTATGTGACAATCTGTTGCACAAATGATATTTAAATTCTAATCTGACTCGGGTCAAAGTGACCCTCTTAGAATTTAGAATTAGTTTGAGCCGGAATTATGTTAATGATAGCTGTGTTTTTATATTAAAAACCCATAGCTAACATTAACATAATTCTGGCTATTATTAATATAATTCCGGCCCAAACTAACCCTAAATTCTAAGAGGGGGTCACTTTGACTCGGGTCAAAATAGAATTGGCCTATTTAAAATTATTATTTGCTGAGAGAAGATATTACTTGATCGGATATATTAAAAAGTTGCTATTTGTTGGGCGAAGATAATATTAGGTTAAATGTGTTTAAAATCGTTAATTGTTGGGCAAAGACATTATTAGGTTGAATGTGTTTAAAATTGATTTTTGTTGTGTAGAGGCATTATTGAGTCGAGTATTTAAAATTGTTATCCGTTGGCTGCTTTAAAATTGTGAAAACACTATTTATTGCAAGTAAAATATATTTTGAATAAAATATATTGTTACATTTAAATTAGTTACTAAGGGATTAAGTTAATATCGATCAGCCACTTGTATCTGGAATCAAATGTTATTTGTAGTACTTCTATTCTTTACGATGTTATTTGGTGCTTGCACTATCAGCTATTGTTCTTCTTTATTTATTGAATATATTATTTGCTCTTCTTTATCCATTACTTTATAATTTACTACCTATATTCATTGCTTGTATTGTTTGTTCCTATCTTTGCAGTTTGGTTGTGCTGATGTCGTTCTTTATATTGATGGTGAATTCGTGGCTTCAAAGGAATTAATCATTATGAATCTAAATTATCGATCGCTAAAGTTTTATTTGACATTTCAAGAGAGATTTATCTTAAGATTACTGAGCAATGATGAATTGTATTTATATCAAATAAATGAGTACGTCACTGAGCTTACTAATTCCCATGTTTATTATTTATACTTTATTATGCTTCATACTTTTAGTAAGTTACGCATGGATTATGTGGATATCTGGATGCAGAATTATACGTCCAAACCACGTGGCCTTCGGCTAACGCAGTTTAAATATGAACCCGCGTATAATTAGTTACATTCAGATATCTATACAATAACTTATAAATATCGGTGACTACGCAATATCACATCAATGGTTGGATTAAGTTTTATGAATATATTATAATTTAATGTTACTTTAACACATGACCTTTATTTTATGGTCGGAGATATGTTTCCTGGGCATCAATCTAGAAACAGTATTAATACCGTAAACTGCGGTATAAAAGACCCGAGCCTCTTACATACACCAATATTAAAACTTATATTAAACCCGGGTCTAGTATATGGTAGAGAGTTTATGTCATAAGAAAAACTTTAAAGCAGGGATGGTAAATAACCTGGTCATTTGCCAATTTTTCAAATGACCTCAAAATGACCGGTCATTTGAGGTCATTCAAATTTTGAGTCATTTGGAAATGACTCGTGACCAAATGACTATGGTCATTTCCAAATGACCGGGGTCGTTTGGTCATTAGGTCATTTTGCATAGAGTTGACATCCTACCGATCACAAAAAACTTGTATAATGCATGTTTTATGTTCGCATCATTTCTCAATTCATGTTGATTATTAATTAACATGCTCATTTGTGAATTCGATAATCGGTAATTTATTATTCACAAACTTTTTTTTTTATAAAAAGTAAATACATTATTTTTTGTCCAGTGATTTTTTTTTTTTTTAATCACTTCATACCTGACCTTATGATTAGATTGGAAGAAATGACCTAGTCATTTAGCCAAAGTACAAATGTCAAATGATGACCGGTCATTTGGGGTCATCAGTTAGTTATCATGTGTAATAATTTTTATTGGATAGTATCTAGAACGTTTCATTTTACGGATAACAATAATCAAATTTGATTGGCTAAAAGTATTGGATAATCAATTAACCAGAATTAAATGACCTTCTTAAGTCATTTGGGCCGTGAAATGACCAATGACTGGTCATTTGTCATTTGAGTCATTTGGGTCATTTAAAGTCATTTACCATCCCTGCTTTAAAGTACATGCATATTCCTCATTTATAATGAGCAGCATAGATATTTAAAAAAACTGCATTTGTTATTGTAGATTTTGTAATTCACACCCGGGTCTAGTACGTACGTACGTCATCTGGGAGGGTCTTGTATACGGTAGTATATATTACCATATCGCACTGCATACAGTACCCGGGGCCTTATTCAAAAACTCATATTTTAAATTGAATAGTACCCGCGGGCAGTGTTCGAAATTTCGGACTCAAACACTGTTCTTATGAGAACATCATAATAGCTATGAGTGTTCTCAAACTATTGTTTATGTCCTCACTTATGCTCGTTAAAAAAGAATTACAATATGCCATATACTGTACATATATTAGGCGGCATCAGAAAAATTAAATAAGTGCAAAACCAGTATTTTCGCAGATTTTTGCAAATTTTTTGCAAAATTTTTTAGAATTTGAAGTTTTGTAATTGTATTTGATTTCTGCATTTATAGAAATTTTGCACAGATTTTGATTTATCCGTACAGAACTGCATTAAACAAATTTCCCGATATAAAAATCTATGCACATTTTTTAACTCTACGTACAGTACTTACGTACGTACGTACAATTTAATAACTATTAATAATGTATTACCTACGAAAATATAAATGGTATAGGTTAAATATAAAAATTTGACTTAATTTCTATTAACACACCTATATATGAATATACATATATATTAGCATTAGAGCACATCTTTTATAGTAATTATATTTAAGTCCAACTAAATAATTTTGATAATAAATTATTACAATTAGTTATATTTATTTATTTCAAATTTGGCATAACAACGCCACATAGTTACTATTTACTACTTATGAGAGCACTATTTTTATTATATTGTTCTCAAAAAATTTTAATAGAGAACGATAAAAAATTTTTACTGTGCACAAATTCAAAATAGTGTTCTCATGAAGCTCTGAGAACACTAATTTCAACACTGCCCGCGGGTATTATGTGAAGAACCGGGTACTATATGTGGGGGGATATCATCTGAAAGTAATAAATTAAATATAGTTATACCCCCAGAAATTATTCAAGAATTAGGCCAAATGGGTGGTGAATAATGCCTGGGTCTTTATCAAGGAGAATATGATGTTTCGGGGATACTTTATGCATTGCTATACGGTAATTAATATTCGTAATACTAAATTGGTATTTAATGTCGCCAAAGAGATTTAGGACAGTAAAGATTAGTATAGTGAATAAATGTATATAATGTTTCTTCGCATATAAAGTCAAGGGAAGTATTCCTTGAAATAATTAATATACCCTATTCTTTTCTCCAAATAAACAATAATCCGTTCTTTAATAAAGTTCTCCTACAATAAATTTAATAAAAAGTAGTAAGACCGTAATAAAATCGGTTGTGAACCGAATAACAAAACCGGTTTTTTAATAGATTGACCAAGAGAGCACATTTACATTAAATCGCTTATGCTTTATTTTATTCGTTCTACAGAAATAGCCGGTTAATTATAATATCCGACATTTTTTTACCGGGTAGTATTTCCCGAGAACGTCATAAGAAGCTTTTTATCCTGCATTTTCTATTTGTTGGATTTCGCACTTACCATTCCGTAAATTCACCGGATCATTTTAATCCATGCCGGATTTAAAATAATCCGGATCAGCGGAGAATCTACGGACAGTTCTTAGGGACAGTGCAGATTTTAGGATTGGCATTAGGGATACCGCGGATCTGAGATAGCATAATATGTGCATTTGTTTTGTCTCTCATTTTGGGGTTCTAACTATGTAGACACAGATGGGTTATTCTCCTGCCTATCGTGCAACCTGCGCAGCTTTCATAGGATCGGATTTTTCTATTTATTTTGCATGTGCTTGACTGCCGTCTCAGCAGGTCATGAGAAAGCTGCATATATGACTGACATCCCGTCAGGTCACAAAGACTGCATACTGTCGTCCGACAGCCATATCACAAGACAAACTTGCAAACCACGCCCAACCCTATCCTCTATGACTGTCGTCCCGACAGGCCACCCAGTGATACTATGTTGGGCAAGGGGGCGCAGCTTCCTTAGGGTCAGATTCTTCTATTTATTTTGCATGTGCCTGACTGCCGTCCCGTCCCGGCAGGTCATGAGAAAGCTGCATATATGACTGACGTCCCGTCAGGTCACAAAGACTGCATACATATATGACTGTCGTCCGACAGGCCATATCACAAGACAAACTTGCAAACCACGCCCAACCCTACCCTCTATGACTGTCGTCCCGACAGGCCACCCAGCGATACTATGTTGGACAAGGGGGGGAGGGAACGATGTAACCAGACGATGCAGAAGAAACAAGGCTAATTTGCCAACATACCTCATCGGTACTGTATATACTCAGCACAATACAATCGATTACTTCATACCTCTACATGTACTAACCGATTATTCAATTCTTACCTCATATTCCTCCTATACGCTCATATTTTCAAATGCCTGAGAACAAAATTACAGAGAACCCTCCCTAAGTGCACCCTCCCTAAGTGCACACCCTCTCTAAATGCACACTTAAATTTGGGCCCAAGTATATAGATGACCTCCATAAATGCACTTTTTCTTAATGTTCTCTAAATGCACGTTATTAAAATTTAGTCCCAAGAGCGTGCATTTAGGGAGGGTTCTCTGTACCTCATACTTACTTAACCATGATCGACCTAGCGATCGATCAGACCATCGAACATGTGATCGTGACAGGACGAGTCACATGACCGAATCCGAGCTGATTCGAGACAAAAACTGCCTCGATACTTACGTATCGAGCAGTTTTAATTCAGATTTTACCGCAGAAGCATATGCGACAGCATATTCGCATATCAAGATGAATTTCGCATAATTAATAAAGCATAATCTGCGCATAAAATGGCCGGAATTAAAGATCGGGTTTATCAATTTCCCCACCAGTTCCTATTGGACGCATAGAAATCTTGCATTTGATTGAACGAAACATAAATCATCAGATTCGAAATTTCAAATAACGGTACTAATGTTAAGTAATAAAACATTCCGTTGAAGTAGTATAAAAATTTAACAAGAAACATATATTAGGCCACAAAAGTTAATTTTTCGTTTTGCATAACATGGTGTTCCAAAATTTCAGTCGGTGGGTCGGATTTTTTTTTAATCTACAATATGCTCATCGTTCTATCGGGTAATTCCAGAAAATTAAGGTCACCATCGGGTGACACCGGAGAAAAAATTAAATAGCAAAAATGGAATAATTGGCACGATTGAAATTTTAAAAAAAGGTCGGCGGGTTATGCAAAACGAAAAATTAACTTTGCGTGGCCTTATACTAAAATTTTGCAAGGAATTTATTTGTTTGGCGCAAAAGACAATTTTGTAAACGCGATTCTTTTCGTAATTTTATATTACACAAATTCTGTTAAGTTACTTGATGGACTCACAATGTATAAATTGGATCGGCACAGTGCAGCGCACATAGATCAGGGCTCTCCGTATATATAACGAGCATATAAATTTTTTTTTTGGCGCGTTTTTTTTTGCGTTTCCGCCAATAAAAATTTATGGAATTTTATAACGCTGTTTACAATAACGATAACGATAAAAATTTATAATGATAAATTTACAACTCTGGTGGTCACATATTTCGCATATTTCTATCTGATCCGCATAATCTGTGGCATAATTTTAAAAAATTTATCGCATAATTCGCATAATTCGAAGTGTAAAGCAGGCAGAATTTGGGGTTTGTCGCAGCAGAAAATTAGGATCCCTATCTGCGCCGGATCAGCGTGTGAACTCACGTGCATAAAATTTAAATACTATATAAACGACCTCATGGGAAGGCATTCATCTAATTGGCTAATTTTTATAGATCTACCGTGATAATTATATAATAATTTAATCTTTAATCGAACGAATTCATAAAGCGAAACTTTATACTAGTAAAACTAAATATTATTCTTCATTAATTATCCTTATTAATTATATTTAATTATATAATTAAGTAGAGGGAAATTCTATTTTCACCCGAGTGAAAGTCCCGATATATAATTTTTATTATACTATATAATACAAAACTACTATAACGAACTAGATTGGTTAGTTAGTGGTTAAGGTAGATGAATTTTAATGAGGTTATATGAATTTATATTATATAGTATGATAAAAATTATACATCGGGTGACTTTCCCCGGGTGAAAATAGAATTTCCCTTAAGTAGAACCCATATTTTATACCAAAAAAAAAAAGAAAGAAATTATAGTTTAATTATTACGCCTTGCTAGAGATGCTATTACCTTTAAAATATATAATCAATTAGGCAATACCTATCTAATAAATTTCTTTAGTTGTTACTTATATTTGTACCTACCATATTAAAGAAAAGCTTTCAAGAAATTTTACTATTTATTAATATAATTCTTAAATCATAATTTTACTTTTCAGTTATTACAGCTATTGTATTATTATTTTTGGTTTATATTATTAATTAATATTATGCATTTCTATTTATACTATTGTAAAACTATATTAGATCTATTATGTAATACTAAATAATAAAATAAATATTAGGATCATTAAAAAAAGTAGTTAAACTTAATAGATAATCTGTATGCTAATAATAAATTTTTATAACAATTTATATCTATATCAACTCTTTTTATTTTGAATAGTTGGTTTATAAATTTTTTATTATATAAAAATTTAAGACATGTTTAGTTTCAAAAAGTTATATATAACATGTGAACTATTTGAAGATAACTACAAGAAATCTGATGCTATATTGGTGATTGCTGATGTTGATAGAAGAAACATGAACCTGAGTGTTTAAGTAGGCAATTCTAATAGTTGAGTTATAGGTATAGCACCTAATATAGAACCTTCAGGCGAACTACTTAAATAGGTATTAAAAGCGCATATGTAGCTAGTTGTACACTTGTTAATGTACAAATATTATTACTTTCAATAAGAAAAGTACAGAAAATCACATAATTAGGGTTTATATAAATTATATTCACCTCCTTTTTTAGTAATAAGGGTGCTAACATTTATTAGGTAATATTTTAGGGGATGGAGGGTCAAGAAAAATCTTACCTTAGTAAAATTTGATTGGCCAAATAGGAGTGGGTGTAAGCCCCTATAGTAAATGAATATTAGGAAATAAATGTCAGCGCCATAAGACTATTAGCCAATCAAAATTTTATTTTTTATTTAAAAAAATTCAAAAATATTTTTGACCTACAATTGACAATAGTTATTACATAGTTAAAGTCCAATTTTTTTTTTTTGTTAAAGTGTTCGCCTTGGAACTTAGAAGTTTTATTCAAAATCGGTATCCCTTTAAAGAGCTACTGGTATTTGTTACATTAATGAGAATACAACATCAGCGAATTATATATATGTAATCTTATGTAAGATATTACAGCCTGTAATATTACAAAAATCTTTTGATCGATGCAATATATTACGTAATATATTACGTTATATTACGGTAATATTATAGCTATTATTGCAAAATAATGTGAAATAGACCAAATAAAAAAATTCAAATTACCTTCCTACAGGGGTCGTGTACTCATGCAGATCAATAAGGGGCATACATAAATAACGTTATGTACACCCTCATAGTAGCACTTGACCCCACCCCTACTATATAAAAAAATTTTTCAAAATTCGTATGTTTATATATAAAATTTTACAAAAACTTGAATATATTGTGACACAGTGATCCGATTTGGATGGTTTAGGTACCATTCGATTCATCTCAGTGAGACGAATCCAATAATACCAAAATCATTTCAT
Organism: Gigaspora rosea; assembly: GCA_003550325.1. Taxonomy (NCBI): domain Eukaryota; kingdom Fungi; phylum Glomeromycota; class Glomeromycetes; order Diversisporales; family Gigasporaceae; genus Gigaspora; species Gigaspora rosea. The sequence goes on from QKWP01001917.1 coordinate 44,787, forward strand.
TTGAGTCACTGGAACAATAGTTATTCACAAAAAACTTTTGATTTTATAGTTATTTTATAAGAAAACATAATAACAAATAATATTTGGCCAATAACTTTTGATCCAGTGATCCAAATGAAATGAAATTGGTACCATTCGACTCCTCTCACAGAGACGAATCGAATAGTACCAAAATCATTAAATTTGGACTACTGGATCAGTTTTTAGACGATTTTTTCTAAAAAAATTGTGTTATATTTTTTTGACCCCCCTACTTAAGAGGAAAATCGTTATATTTTTCAGACCCCCTCCAGGACCCCGAAGAACTCTGATATAACTCAGATCCAGACTCAAAATTTTAATATAACTTTATACACTTAATTTTATTAAAAGCTTTATACAAAATTATCATATAAGTTCAAATTTACTATAAATTATACAATTTCAGATCTGAGTACCAGTATGATCATGTTAACCACCAAAGCCAAAAACATAATTACACAAAAAAAAGTGACAAAGAGAAAATCAGAAACCTATCTAGAAATAAGGGCGGTAGTTAACCGTGTTCAAATTCAACAACAAAATTTTTAGTTCAGAAAATAAGCTACCCATACGATCGATGAACGTTGCTACATAGTAAAGTCTAAATTTTACTAAGCAAATAGATTAAAATCGCATAAGTAACATTGTTCAGCAGATCAAAATACGCGTACTCTGAAAATTTCATACAAATCGGAGAACTTTTTATTATTTGACTTTTAATTTTTACGTTCAACGGTTTTTTTTTTATAAAAAAAAAACCGTTGAACGTAAAAATTAAAAGTCAAATAATAAAAAGTTCTCCGATTTGTATTAAATTTTCAGGGTACACGTATTTTGATCTGCTGAACAATGTTACTTATGCGATTTTAATCGATTTGCTTTGTAAAATTTAGTCTTTACTATGTAGCGACTATAATCGATTTACCAAAAATCGCTTTATAAGTTACTCTCGATTTTTTTCTGCATATTTATTTATTGTTTATAACATATTTATTTATCGTCTACAGCATATTTATTTATTGTCTACAGCATATTTATTTATTTATTTTACTTAATAAAGTTTTATATTCAAAAATAAGCTAGCTACCCTTTTATTGTGCTTTAAATTACTTAAAATAGTAAATAAGCTTGCAACATACGGAATATATCAATTTATATCTACTTAAAAATTTTCCCGATGTATATATAGTATCGTTATACAAAAAAAGATTGTACTTGTTATAAAGATCGTTTTTGTTATACAAATAAACATCTAACTTTTCAAAAAATTACCAGTTGGTTATACAAATTTAAACATACAATATATGGAAAAATTATATATAAGTCTATACAAAGCCAGATCTCAGTATTACATATATTCTTCGGGGTCCTCCCCCTCCCCCTCTCTTGTATAACGTTATTTCTGGATGCCCCTAAACTAATGCGCGCAAGAGGTAATATTTTGATATTTTTGCAATGTTTCATAATATTTGGCAAATTTTTGCAAATTTTTAAAATTTTTTAAAAAATAAATAAATGATAATACATATTTACATAATCATGCTTTTTTACAAGTTTTCGCATTATTTCGCAATTTAATATAAAATTTTGAAATTAACTAATGTTCACCACAGGTAATTATCACCTGTAATAAATAAATAAATAAAAACAAACAATTTTTATTAAGTAAAAGTTAAATTTTTTTAATATTAGGGTAAGGGTAGGAACTGGGATAAGGCAGGGGGCATAGTTTATACCAAAATTTTACAAGGAATTTTTTTTTGCATAAAAAAAAGTAGTTTTATAGGCAAGTTTTTAGGCTAGAAGCAATTTTAGCAATTTTTTAAAAATTTCTTTGTTTTTGTTACACAAAAATTGATTTACATGTTATACCTGATCCTGAATTTTAATTGGCAAATTGACTATAGGTAATAATCACCTGTGGTGTAAATTAGAAATATTCTAAAATTTTATATATTTTTATTTATTAAAATCTTATTTTGGCTAAATTTGATTGGCTAAAATTCTATTTATAAACCTTATCTGGGGGTGGGGAGTAAGCCCCTATATAATAAATGAATATTAGGTAATAAATGTCAGCGCCCTTATTGTTTATCAAATTTCTGGAATCTGGTACTATTAGAGCAATAACAAATTTTTTGACTAAGCTAACCTTTCTTCTCTACTAAACAAAAGTTGTAGGGCACATTCTTGCAATTCTAATAGAGATAAAATCATTAAAATTAGACCAGTAGATCACAAGATATCATTAAAAAAACTTTTTGTGTCCATATAGAGTTTCTATATAAACAATAATATTGTTTATATAGAAACTCTATATAGTCATAAAAAGTTTTTTAATGATATCTTGTGATCTACTAGTCCAATTTTAATGATTTTACCTCTATTAGAATTGAAAGAATGTGCTCTACAATTTTTGTTTAGTAGAAGTAACAAAATTTGTTATTACTCTAACAATACCAAATTTCAAAAAATTTAATAAACAATAATTGATTTTTCCAATTTACTATATATAATCATATATGCAGCCTCTGTTTGGTATATAGATCATGAAATAAATAATAAAAACTTCTTTAATTTTAATAAAAATTTTGGAATATATATATTTTGATATTTCAAACAAGTTTACTTAATCAATAGTTATTAATTACAGTAACATAGTAAAATTTAGACTTAATGATATAGCAACTACTTGTGATTACCTAAAAATTGATTTTATTAAAAAATAATTTATTTTACAAGAACTACAGTTGCTACTATGAAAAGCCATCAACTTTTAACTATAAAATTTTTAAACTTTTATAATTTTTTTAAAATAAAATAAACTAAAAAAAAGTTTTTATAAATTTAATAGCATTTTGATTAAACTATTAAATCTACAATTAAAATTTTTAGTATCTCTTATTTTAAAAAGCTTATATCAATTTAAAGTTATATATAGTTTAAAAATTTGGCACTTATATATAAAAAAACATAACAAATTTTAAATTTATTAACAAATTTTAAAATTTATTAATAAAATTTAAATTTATATTAAAATTTTTTGTATTTTTATTGGTCAATTATGTTATATTGCAGCTAAAAATTTGCGTCTATATATAAAAGTTGTTGGCTTTAGGTGGTACCGACTGTACTAATCCAATTTGGCTAAAATTTTAATATAATATATATTAATATTAAATCTATCAAAGTAAAAATTTTAGTTCATTTGGATAAATAGGTATTAAAAAATTCAAATTTGGATATTATAATTTTCATTATAATATATACTTGACTATTTATTCTATCATAAATAAGCACCTTTTTTCAAAATTTCAAACTTAAATATTTTAACAATTAACTAATCAAATTTACTAAAATTTCTTTTATTTTAATTTTATAAATTTATAAAATTGAAATAAAAGAAATTTTATTAAATTTGATTAGTTAATTGTTAGGATTTAAAATTTTGAAAAAGGAGTGCTTATTCATAATAGAATATGGTATTTATACTATATATTGGTGGTCAAAAGTAGAAACCAAGGAAATTGTTTTTAGTAAGTTTTTTTAAAACTTTAAATTAAAATATTTTGACAACTATTAAACCAAATCTAATAAATTTTTTTTATTTTAATTCTATAACTATATAAAATTAAAATAAAAAAAAATTATCAAGTTTGGTTTAATAGTTGTTAAGATATTTTAATTTAAAGTCTAGAAAAAATTTACTTAGAAACAATTTCCTTGGTTTCTACTTTTGACTGCCCATATATATAGAATATAATAAATGAAAACCCTCCTATTTTCCAAAAAATTACATGTTTTTTTGCACTTCTCTAAATTTAAATTCAAAATAGCAAGGAAGCAAAAACAAATAATTAATCAAACAAATAAACATCACTTACTGTATAAATAGTATAAAAGGTACAAATAGTACAGACAAACAGTACAGATAACATGTATTAATTGCAAATTTCATTGGCTAATTATAGACTAGTAATGCATTGCATTAGCAATAAATAATAATTCTTTTTAATTAATAATCTGTGAGTTAACTAAAGAAAATAAGCCATATAAATTTATATAATTGGTTTTTATATTCCAGCTGGGTTAGTAAAGTGGAGATTGAAAATTTTTTTTTATATAATCAGCCAATAAAAATTCTCCGTTCAATAAATTTTAGCACTTAAACCAATTTTATTTAAGGGTAGAGGGTATGTAGATCATTTCTATTAATAAATAAGTGACCAAAAATATTTTTATTGCGAATTTAAAAGTTGCTACATATAAAAGTTAATTTTTTACTATATAAATTGTATTTGTGTACTAAGTAAAAATTGTTTGTAGGTTTAGGCTGCAGATAAGTATTTAGGTTTACTTAGATATATGTCTGAGTTTTTATTCTTAGCATTAGATTTAAAAAAATGAAATTTCTTTCAGTATTTTAAAAAGTTTCTATTAAATTTAATAAAGATAAAAGCAAGGTCTAACCTTAACATTTAAAGAAAAATTGTTCAGAATAAAAAATTACATATATTATAAAAATTTTATTAATTTTGAATAAAATTTGATAAAGTTTTTATATTATCAACTTCTGCAGGGGCGGGGTCTATTCTGCGGGGGCAATCCCAAATTGGCCAATCAAATCATGTATAAACCATAAGTAAAATAGGGTCGCGAAGATAAAAACAACTATCTTAGGTTCTACTAGGCCAATTTTAATAATTCGACCACCGTTAGAATCAGAAAAGCCTCCTCTACAATTTTATTTAAAATTTAATATGGTTACTTAATAAAAATTTCTTTATTATTAAATATAAAATTTTTAGTAACTAGTTTATTAATAGAAATGATCTATATACCCTCTACCCTTAATCAGTAGCTGCGCGACACAGTCACGCTAAACCTGGAACAGATAATAAACTATATAAACGCAAAATAATGTCTAAGGATTAAGCTTAATTCGATCAAAATTTGAAATTACACTTTTGGGAGTTATTTCACATTTATAAGGAAAGTCTAATTTAGAAATGTTGAATAACTCCGATGTAGATAGTTATATTTTGTATCAATAATTATTTTTTAGTAATAAAAATGTAGTTTTCCGATAATAAAATTTTCAGCCAGTATTAAGATTATATCGAAGCGATATATTGGCTAAAAACTATATCATTCAAAACTACAATTTTATTGTGAATTTCACTCTATCCAAACCTGATCTACAGTACTACTCGCAACTCAGGTTTCATCAATTAATCAATCAATTAACAGTAGTGTCAATTATTAGTGTTCTGGTGGCTGCCCTGGCAAGCTCATAGATACCAGATATATAATTAAATTTTATAATCTAAATATTCTTCTCTATTTAGTTTTGAGAAACAATAATAAAAAGACATTTTTTTATAGTGATTGTCAGGCACTTTAATCAAGACAAAAACTTGTCAAAGCAAATGTTTGGTTAAACGTTTCTCATACAATAGATAAATATAGTACTATATTTTAAGCAGAAATTTATAAAAAACTATATAAATATATATGTAACATCAATCAGTTGTGCTTTCTGTTTAAGTTTTGTGAGTAGTACCATTCCTTTTGATACTTGAACTAATGCTTGGGACCTTTGGTTGTTTTTGTAAATGTTGTTGTTAGTGCTACTACTTTTGGGCCATGAAAGCAATTAAAAAGGACAACTTAATGTTGGACTCTACTATGACAAAGGTATTGAGGACGAAAAAAATGCGGTTGAATGTTACTTGAAATTTGCTAAAAGAGCTAATTCATATGGAAAGAACTCTACTATGATGAAGGTATGGACACAAGCAAGGACGAAAAAAGGCTTTGAGTGTTATTTGAAATTTGCTGAAGAAATGGTCAACTAAACTTTGGTGATGAAAGTGCACAAATAAGGATGAAAAATCTCAGGAGTGCTATTGAAATTTGCAGAAAAAGACAATTTGAATGGTCAACATAATACTGGACTTTGCCACGATGAAGGTATGTAGTCTTGAATTTGTTGACTGGTTTAAAATAACAGAAATATTCCAAATTTTTTAAAAATAAATTTTTCGTTTTCGACAAGTAACAAAAAATAATTAAAAATAAATAAATGCCTTCGTACAAACGAAAAATACCTTGCTAAAGAATAGGATTGAAATTTAGTTTAATTTTTTAAAAACGAATTTTTCGCCTAAGAAAAATAATTAGAAATAATAAATGCATTCGTTTGAATGAAAATGGATCTTGCCTAGTAATGCTACCGAAATTGATTTTTGAAAAAGGCCTATTTCGTCTTCATTAGAAAAAATCAAAATTTTTTATAAAGAAGAGCAAATAAAATTTATATAAATATGTTTCTTATAATTTCGTCTATTCAAAAAAAGTATCAAATAATTTCGTCTTTCAAGTAAAATAGGTCAAAAACAATTTCGTCGTCAAATTTTAATTTCAGTTTTCAAACCCGAAATGCTTTCGTTTTCATGTATAATCTTGCCAAAGAATAGAAATTGAATTTTTATACAATTTTTTAAAATCCAATTTTTCGCCTTCGACAAAAAGCGGAAAATAATTAAAAATAAATAAATGCCTTCATTTGAACAAAAATGGATCTTGCCAAAAAATAGAAATTGAAATTTAATTCAATTTTTAAAAACGAATTTTTCGCAAAAAAAATAATTAAAAATGAATAAAGACTTTGTTTGAACAAAAATATATCTTACCAAAGTATAGGAATTTTCATCTTTGAAATGAAACGAAAAATAATTAGAAATGAATAAAAGCTTTGTTTGAACAAAAATTGATCTTGCCAAAGAATAGGAATTGAATTTTTTAAAAACAAAATTTCGTCTTTGATATTAAACAAAAAATAATTACCGGTAGAAATAAATAGGGGTCTTAGCTAGGTCGGGTCTGACCCAACCCGACCCGGGTCTGACCCAACCCAAGTCGGGTTGGGTCAGATCAAACCCGGGTCGGGTCTGACCCAGGTCAGAAAAAAACCAGGTCGGGTCAGACCCGGGTCAGACTCGGGTTAATGATGGGTGATGCATGACGAAACCATTTCATTGCAAAAATAAATAAATAAATAATTTATTATAAAAAAAGTATTCATAAGAACTTCGTACGTATGTACAGGCAAAATTCTCTTAATCTAGCGATCGGATCTGCATCATTTTAAAGTATGTATGCAGCGATTACAGATCGGAATTACCAGAAACGTAAGTGTATGGTTTTACTGGCATCTAAATCAAAGACAAAATCTAAAGCTGATTGGTGTACATGTTTTCTCATGATCATTACCTGTTTTATTGTAAAATAAAATTTCTAATTTTAGAGGAGGTTAAAGCGAAGTGAAATTTAGTTAGAAGATTTTTATATTTATATATCAAGAATGCGGCGGTTTATGCAGCATGTAGATCATGTATTAACCTCCACTCTAACCCAACCCAACAATTTCATGTATAAAACTTATTGTAAATTGGTCATAAAATGATTATATATTGCAAAAATTTGTTCTTCCTTAGTAAATGATTGGCTTACATGTGCCGCTGCGCGGCACATGTAAGCCAATCATTTACTTTGATGAAGTGATAACTGATGTCAATTGTAATACTTCATTATTACGATCACAGAGCTATCTGCTGGTTATTCCTAATAAGGAAAAAATTACTGGTAACCCTGAAGAAAAATTTGTGCCTCTGGCTAAAATTAATCTGGATATTGCAACCACGTCTGGCCTAGAACTATTTCTCAATTCCCTTAAAGAAATTCAATTGTGAGAATAAAAATAACCCGACCTGGAAAAGCGGGCGAAATCTGAAGCGGTAAATATCAAATTTTGTCAGAAAAACGAATGGACTTTAGATGAATTGACCGAGAGATTTGTACGTCATCTCCCAGACATTTTGGAAAAATCCAAATTGAGTACGGTAGACAAATTGCCTTATATGACTATGATGCGCGATAATGTTATCGACTTTATCGCTCAAAATAGCCGTGAAATCGACCAATTAACCAAATGAAAAATTCTAGCCTCGTTGGATTTACAGGAACGACTTGATATTCTAATCAACCTGCCTGATCGATGAAAAATTGACGAAGACTTGGAAAAAGAAACAAGAAGAGTGATATTTGTGCGAAAAACAAAAAGCCATTGAAAGAAGACTCAAAAAATCTCGTGGTTATGGCAGTGGGGAAATGAAAAAGTATTTGGAGCATTTGGAGAAAGAGCCTTATCCGGAGTATGTGAAAAAAGTTGCTTATGATGAAATCGAGCGCTACGAGGCCATGCACTCTAGTTCAAGTGAGGCTAACATGGTCCGCACGTACGTTGACTGGCTCAATGGCTTGCCATTTAAAGTAAAATCAGGTTTAAATTTTAGCCAACTTTTATTAAAAAATGATTCATAATACCAGTACGATCACATGAAATGTGAGAGGGATGGTTCCGTTCAACTTTTTGATGCACTACGTTGATTTTTGAAAAATCCTTTTTGATTGGAATAATGATTTTCATTTATTCACAATTACAATATACCATGTGTGAGAGATAGTTTAATTAATGTTTTGGGCGTGGCCTATGCTGATTTTCGCAGAATCCGTTTTTAGTAGAAGTAATGGTTTCATTTATTTACCGGGGGACATCAAAGGGGAAGGGGGAGAGGTGATGACCTGGGTTCAACCCGGGTTGGGTTTGGTTGGGTCAGACCCGGGTCGGGTTTGACATGAGGCGGGTCAGACCCGGGTCGGGTTTGGCATGAGGCAGGTCAGACCCGGGTCGGGTTTGACATAGGCAGGTCTAACCCAGATCGGGTTTTGACCCAAGTGGGTCTGACCCGGGTCAGGCACAAACCTGACCCAACCCGACCCATTAAGACCCCTAGAAATAAATAAAGGCTTTGTTTGAGCGAAAGTAGTGAAAGTAGATCGTGACAAAGAATAGGGAATTGAAATTTTATGAGTTACAAGTTTGACATCGATATTTAGTCTTATTGTAATATATATTAGTCATCTGATCTTATTAAATTACATATCTATAGATCTGTAACTTAACCCTCGGCAAATTTTTACAGATGTCCCAGAAATGATAATAGCTGTAATAGCTGTAAAAAATTTTTTTACTATAAAAAAAAAAGCTGTGCGGCCGGGTCACCAATCACCACCATGTAATATGAAAACCAAGTATATAATTTTGTACAGCCTTATTAAGTAAATATTAGAGCTTCGATCCGTAATTTGACTAATTCGGATTGATCCGATATTCAAATTAGATACAGATATCCTTATCCGTCAATTTAAAGCGGATAGATCCGTAATATATCTCGGATTGAGGATAGGGATTATTCGGGTTATAATCTGTATTATTTTAACACGTGACACACATATCATAATTCTGATTGGTTGATTAAAAATATCTAATATCAAATATCAGATATCATACACGTACAGTAACTTACATACGCACGCATATTTTTTAACTTTAGAAAAAAGAAGTAAATCGAAAACAACCAAGCATGATAAGGCATGTTCCTTTTATTGGGATCGCTAGTTCTTTTTCCTTTTACTTTACTGACCTACTTGTGACTTAAATCGCATGTTACAGTCTTGAATGCAAAGAACTTTCTTTATCCAGAAAATTCAGAAACTTATATATATAATTTAAAGTTAGTATCCTTAATTTTTCCTTATCTCCGTGTAAAAATGAAAAGATGCTCCAAAGTATTATTTTTAGATAAAAAGCAAAGGAGAAGTGGGTGCCCGCTCCTTATTTATTCTTTATAAAGATTTGACCTTGTTTTAACGCATTATTTTTCATTTCAATATAAATCCTAACGATTTTTAATTTAGTGCTTAAAATAAGGGCTAGAACCTAGAACAGATTATTTTTTGTTATTCCAACCATTCTGATTATTCGTTCTTCAAGTCCTCCGTATCCCCTAATATTGAAAGAATACTATTTTTTTATTTTTCACTCCCTTTGTCTCCTAACCTGGATCATTATTCGCTTTGTAAACGCTTGGGCTAATGCTAGTTAGTATTTCAAATTATTCATTTTTAATACAGTGATTTTTCACGCAAAGCTAACAAAGTTTTATTTTTAAAATAAGCACAAATCGAATAGTTTAATTATCTGATAGTTTTTTTTTATATTATCATTGTTATATATAATATGTTATTTTAAGATTTTATTACAAATAAAATTTTGAAAAAAACTTTAGGTTCGAATACCTAAATTGCCTAAACTGAGAAATAGAAATAATCAAAAAATAAAAAAAAAGTCTGCCTGCCACCTGCTTTTATTTATGTTTCATTGTCCCATTCCGGCGCAAAAACCTGCATTGCATTTATATTCCTTTTTAAAAAATAATATATGTCCCACTAAAGTCAGACCTAAACTTGTTCTTTTAGGGCTAATCAAGTTTCCAGCATCTGAAAATAATCTTTCGCTTGAAACTGATGTAGCTGGTATTGCAAGGTACTTTCGAGCCATTCTAGTAAGTTTTGGAAACTTAAGTGAATGAATTTTCCACCACTCTAAAGGGTCTTCAGTATTTAATGCTAATGGTAATGATAGGTAAGTTGATATTTCATCAAAAGCATACAGGTCCGGCACCAATTTATCTTTTTTTTTTCTTTTCATTAGATGCTGTTGGAGATATTCTTTATGTGACCGTATTAAAGATTCCATATTAGTCGAGGTTGGATGAATTAATACTTCGGTAGTTGGTTCTTCTAATTCATTAAGTTCATCACGAAGCTTCTGAATAGCAAGTTGTTTTTTATCGTCATCTACAAAATCCAAATTTTTATAATGTGGATCGAGTAAAACAGCTGTCAAACCAAGATCATTTGAATCATTCCAATAATAGATTAGTGCATTATAAATATTTTGTTTCACTTTTTCTAAAATACCTGTCGTGTTTAATGAATTTTTAATCAAATTTTTTTTTTTTGTAATATTACTAATAATTTCATCATCGTCACAATCAATAGGCTGCATATTTTCAGCATCTGATTCAAATACGGTATCCTTATCTAAAAAAGGTTATTACTTGGTGGTATTTCACATGCTAAATCAAAAATCATTTCCTTAATAGTCGGAATGACTTTACTCAACGTAACATATGTGCTTCCGGAAAACTCTCGTGTTGCCTCTTCAAATGGCATTAGCAAATCAATAAGTTGATCTAATAGCTCCCATTCATCATCAGAGAGAAGTATCCTTTTTAATTTATTACTATCCTTTTTTATTTCACGATCAAGTGAAGTAAACAAATTGGTTTAAAGTTGAATAATCGCATCTTTTAGAAAAAAAGACGATCCCAAGTATAATAAAGAGAATTCCAACGCGTGGATATATCTTGAATGCAGTGCAAAACATCTGTATAAGCTTCTAATTGTTCAACCTGCTTTTGATATTAAAAAAACTGAATTAGTCTTCTTGAGTATGCTACTTGAATCTCTGCTAGTGCTAATTCTTTTCCAATTGCCAACTGAAGAGTATGGGCTGTACATGAAAGGCACTTAATATTTTCACATCTATCTTTCTGATTTAGCAAGAGAAGAGTCGAAACCATGTTACGACCATTATCAGTGGTGATTGATGTAATACGACCTTCAAGGTTCCAAAATACAATACACTTGTGAAGTTCTTCAGCAATAACTCTACTTGTATGTGGTGAAGGAACATATTTATTTTCTAGCATTACATCCTTAATTTCAAAATTTAATGTAATTCAAGTCGCTGTAATTCCCAAATATCCATGCTTAGCCTTGCTGGACCAGAGGTCTGTTGTAAGTGAAACGTTTTCGATACTTTGAATAAGGTTTTGTAAACCTTTCTGGTTGTAATTGTAACTTTTCGCGATCATTGTTCTAATTTTTTTTCTCCCGGAATAACAAAAGCAGGGTCAAATTCGGCCATTTTTTCTTTATATGCCTTGTCTGTAACAGTAGAAAGGGGCTGGTTTGAGCATAACATCTATTTGAGAAGTGTTTCTTCTCGTTTTTTTTGAATAAGTTGAGGATGAGGATAAACTTTCCGTGCAAACTCGGTAATCTTGAAATCTCGTAGCTAAAAACATTAGTATTTTTTTTAAAAAAAAGGAAGTTTTTAATTAATTCTAAGTTTATTTTTCAACTTTATTTATATCTTTTTTAAAATTTCTCTATCCTGTGAAACAATCCTATGGTTATCCCTAAGATGTGTAATAAGGTTTCCTGTCGAACTTTCTATATTTTTATATTCTGTACTGCACTTTTGACCTCCTTCATTTATGATTTTACAAATTCGTACTTCTTCATCCTTTTCATTTACCTTTTTATCAAAATAATCCTGTATAAATGATAGTTGTTTGCGTTTGTATGGCCTCTTTTTTGCAGGTTTTTTAGCTAAAAAAAAAGATAAATGATTAGTTGTTTAAAATTTCTGGCTTATTACTAATTTTATTACCTTTATTTTTGCTGTTCTGTAAGTTTAGAAAAATATGTTGTCTGAACACTAGGTGTAGTAGCTGCTAATGAAAAGGTTTCAGCTAAGGTTCTTGAATCTTCCGCAATTTCATAGTTATATTCATCAGGATAATATTCATCATCATCTATCATTTTATAATCATCCATACTTTTATGACTACTGTTGAGCTCACTTGGTATTTATAACTACAGCAAATATTTAGGATCTATCTATCGCAAAAGGTATTTTTTGTATGTATCTAAAAAAGTCCTTTGCTGACGGATAACCCTTTTTCAATTACCGTATTCCTCCGAAAATAAGCACCACCCGAAAATAAGCACCCCTGTAATTCGTACATACCCGAAAATAAGCACCCCCTGAAACAAAAATAGAAAACCTCCAATTTTATAATGTATACTTATATTAACGTAAATAAATAATTAAAATTTATGTTTCAAGCACATATGACAGATATTTAAAAGCTGCCGCAGGATAACTTTATTTTATTAAATTGCACAATTAAGAGTCAAATTTAATAAACGACTCATTATATTTTTAATGCATTCTAAGCTATAATCCACCCAATAAAGCACCGGTAATTGTTACTTTCTTCTTTTTTTTTTTTTTTTTTTT
>QKWP01001917.1:60016-99900 GCA_003550325.1 Gigaspora rosea
TTTTTTTTTTTTTTTAAACTTTAAAAATCAGTGCTTGCGATTTTACAAACTGCTTTTTTCTCTTCATTAAGTTCAAGGTTAAGGTTTGATATGTCACGAAATTTTTGTTTGATTTTTTTCTCTAACGTATGTACAAGATTTGGTTAGATGCATAACGATAATCTATTTCTAGAAAGTTCATTCAAGATCTTGGTTACGAGAGAAAAAAGGGTAATGCAAAGACAATCAAATGATTGTCTTGACAAGAGAAATCACAGGAGACGATTATGTGATTGTTATGATGAACAAGGGCGAACAAAAAATTGGTTTTTTGTACAGGTATTTTTTATTTTACTGAAGTACCCGAAAATAAGCAACCTTATAGCAAAAAAGGGGTGCTTATTTTCGGAGGAATACGGTACATCATATTCAACAATGAGTGTAAAATAATGCTACTCGCAAGTTATTTGGAAATAAAGATTATTTTTCTAAATCTGATATTTTTAAATCTTGTAATCTAACCTGTTGTTGATCAATCGCACTTTTAATCAACCAACTTTTATTATCAAAGAATCAGCAGATATAAATAATCTGAATGGAATAATCGGCTTTATTAATTGTTAATTAAAAATATGAAAAAGACAAACAGGGCATTACTTGAAACATCCTAACTGAATATATCAAACTGGCTACGTTATTAATAGATTAGGGTTATATCGAATAATTATTAAGTGGTTAAACATCATTAGAGCAACTAAGATAGGTAGCTTTAGGAGCTTTATGATTTATAAAGCAAAGATTGTTTGAATTTTTATTTAAGATTAAAAATTTATCAATACACTTAATTTTTACAAACTTTTAGGCGCAATTATTATGATAAATCATTAATTATTTAATTGTTATTGTAACCAAAAAAAATGTTTAATTTGTAAATTTATAAATAGCATCGGTATCATCTCTTAATCAATTTAATCAATTTAATTAAGAGATTATGATATTTTCATGAATAAAAAAGAATTACAGGATGTTTACTTGAAATTGGCATAATTACTTATTTCAATTAACAGATTGTATCCATAGCCTTGAGAATTCAGGTTCTAAAGAGGTTAATATTTTAATAAATTTACAAAATTTATACTAATTCCGAATTATTTTAGTAACGCTAAAAAGTATATTCATGTATTTGATCAATATGATTTTTGTTTTTAATCTGAATGAATCCGGATTTGACCTAATTCGAATTTCAACCGAATGTACCACAAAGAATCTGAATTTAATCCGAATTGGTTTTAAAAATTAGGATCAAATATAATACATTTTAATTAATAAAAAGCCTAATTTGTAAATATGCAGATTTTTTGATAATCTGTAAATCAATTGAGTAAAAATAACACAATTTAATTAAATTTATCACAATTCAACTTTAAACTATTTCCTAATTATTTAGCAAACCCAACCAACTATTTCACAAATTACCCAACTAACTTTTTTACTAATTGCTCAACCAACGCTTCTGCTAATTATTCAACCAACCCTTCTGCTAATTATCTAAACAACTTTTCTTCTAATTATTCAACCAACTCTTCTGTTAATTACCTAAGCAACTTTTCTACTAATTACCAACCAATCTTTCTGCTAATTACCTAACTAATCCTCTACTAATTACCAAACTAACACTTTTGCTAATTACTTAACCCTTCTTCTATTAGTTAAAAACAAAACATTCAACCTATTAATTAACAATAAACTTGCTTTAATTTCAAGATTTAACTTACTTGTTAACAAAATCTAACCTACCTACTATTTATTTTTTAGAGTGTAAAGTATTTTATTTTGAAATTAAAATTATAAACAAAAAAAATGAGTATTATTATTAATAATTATTTTATAAATATTACCTTTGTTATAATTTTTTATAATCTTTTAATTTTATTTTCATAATAAAATAATTAGAATCAGATATTGTACAAAGAAGTGATAAAAAAATAAATAATTTAAATTATATAAATAATATTCTTATACCTAGTAATAGCAAATTATTATTTTATTTTCTTATTAATATTATAGATTAATGGTATTATTTGAGAGTTTTTTAATGATTTTGTTAATCTATCGATTAAATTAATATGCATATTTTTATATCTACTAATAATAAAATAAGCTTTTTTTGATATTGTTAATGTTAATGTATTATTTAATTTTTTTAAAACTCTTTAGTAGTATCTATATTATCTTAATTTGGCTTGAAAAAAAGCAAGGAAAGAAGAAAAAAAGAAAGTTAACTATAAGTAAAAAAACCAAAACCTTTATAAATTAACTAGAACTATTCTTTGCTAAATTACAAAATTAATCTATCTTTTTAATTTCTTCTTTTAACTATTTGATTTCTTTATTGATGCTTAAAAAAATACTTATATGCAATTTTATAACCAACTTGATTTGGATTAGTTGGTAAATTATCTATATATTAATTTTGATAATCAACTAATAAAGTGTGATAATTGGCATCATTTTTAGAATTAAAGTTTTTTTCTTGTAAATTAGGCAAAAATAATTTTTGGTCGAGGTCACTAAGTAGTAGTACCATTGGTATTTACTAATGTCTTTATTAGTTATTGCTATTAATTGAAATATATATGTTGTGCTTCAAATTAAAACTTGCATCAGATTGAATCTGATACACATCAGATAACTATCAATTGACTAGCATTAAATAATTGGCAACAACTAACCTAAACTACCTCCTAACTTTATCATAATTTTATTCTAACCCTAATCTAATTTAGGTTGGTGTCAATCTGACACAAGAATTGATCTGAGGCACAACATATGCATATTAAATTTTTTGAATAAATTTACCAGAATATTTAAAATATTCATTAAAATTCACTTTTCCTAACTGCTTTGCAATCTAAACCCAATATAATTGCTGCATAGATAGTATATAATCAATTTCTTAAAATATTATATAATAAATTAAATTTTTGTTTATTTGATTTAAAAAGTCTATAACTTTTAATTCTAAATGCTGGTTATTTAAATTAATTCCATTTTATTATAAAATACTATCTTATTTCTAAAATTTAAATAGTATCCAATTATATTACCAGTAGTATATAAACCTTTATATGGCCACTACTTTTTGAATAAAATGAATATCTGTTAACACCATAATAACCACATCTTATAATTCATTTTTCTTGTTTTTCTGTTCTAAAGATATATTACTTATTTTATTTTTCTGATTTATAATTCAATATAATAAAAATACTATTGAAAAAAACTTACTTTTTGGAATATGCTATTTATTTGTTAATTTTAAAACCTGCTATATAAAAGCTACCAAAGAAAAATAAAATTTTAGGATTCCAATTAGATAAAGTACTAGCAACCTCTTGAAAGTCTTATTTTCTTTTGGTAGCACTTATATTATTTGTATGATATTCTTACAATATGTATTTATTAATATCTAATCCAAGACTATGAATATAGTATTCTTATAGAGTATGTCTACTAATGGTTTTTTACCAATTATAAAGTTGATACATATATACTATATATGTGTAAGTTAGAAATTTTGTTAGCATCATCTAGCTATATTAAACAAATAGTATTAGAAAAATTGTTAGTGCATTGTAACTAAAAAAAAATTTTATTAAAAATTTACAGACTACAAAGGTGATACTCTAAAAAAGTTAGTATAGTTTTCTTGCAAAGCATACCTGTTAATACTTTTTCTCCCTGTGATTTAAAATCATAAATGGCACTTATTCTAAAAAAGTTAATGCAATATTTTTATAAGATGATATTTCTTTCATAATTCAGAAATACTATTATTTAGGCCCAAGAAAAAAGGCAGTATAATGCTCTTGTAAGATATGCTTGCTAATACTTTTTTTGTTCAAAACTAGATTCTAATCTAAAAATGTTAAAAAAAAAAGGCAGTATAAGGTTTTTATTAATTTTATTCACTAATATTTAATTTGCAAACAAGTTAGCTTGATATTCTTACTTGTTAATACTTTTTTTCTTCTTGATCTAAGAGTATTAGTGCTCTATCCAAATTAATATAGTGTTCTTTACAAAGTGCATCTATAAGATTATATTGCATTTGCTAATACTTTTTTATCTTTTGACTCAAAATTATTATTTTTAAGATCAAACAAGATCACATATTTCTTTTGTATTGTTTTTTTGCTATTTAGTTTCTTGAAAATCAAGTATGTTAAGAGGCATTGAAACAACTATAAAAAAAAAAATTAGATAATATGAATCTTTATATGATTATACAATATACAACAATTTATTCTATATTAAGTTTTGTACTTGTACAATATAATTACTATAGTAACAATTTGTGGATCTAGTTTTTGAATTATTTTAATTATAACATACTTCTAAAAATCTAAAACTTAAAAAAAAACAATTACAAATTTATTGTAAAATGTATTAAAACAAAATATTACTAATTTCTTGTTATTATTTAATTAAAACAAGATTTATAGTAAATACTATAAGTTTTTAAAGTAAAGTACCAAAAAAAAATAATATTTAACAATTTACAATCAAAAACTTATGATTTTGCTCTATTATTTGTACTATTTTAATGCTATATTTGTATAAAAATTTTGTAATTTTACATATAATCTGAAAATTTTAATTTAGATCTTATCTATATATGATTTCTGTCATATTGTATTATATGATTTTTTTTACATGACTAGCAGATCACAATCAAAAAAATTTGTTTTAGACCATGCAAATAAAATTAATTGGTTCTCATAACATTTTAAGACCCAACCAAGGGCACCCAGCACCCGGATGTTATTGTTATAATCTAAAAAATGTTATATAAATTTTTTAAATACTAAAAACTCTTTATATAAAAATATGTGTAGTAATCTTAAAAACTATATATATTAATATAAAATAACATTTGACTTTTTAAAAAAATTTACCTGGCCAGGTTATAAAAACCAATTTTATTTATGTGCATGGCCTTATATATTTGTTGCTTTTAGTTTAAGCTACAATTATGTTAGAATAGATTTTTATTTTTATTATAAAATTAAAATTTTTTTAGAATTTAAAGTTTATATAATCAAAAATTTGATATTTAATATATAAAAAAAATATCTAAATACAATCAGACCTCTTTAAATACAATCTCTTTAAATGCATATATATAAAAAGCCTCCTTAAATATATATCTTTTCTTGGGCCCAACTAATATAATAATTATAAATTTTTATCTTTCTAAATGTATAACCTTTCTAAATATATATTTACTCAATTTTTACTATAGCTCTGATACAATGCATTTAGAAAGGTCTGACTATATATTTTTAACTAATCAGAATTTATTATACAAAAATTAGCTAATTATATTTGATTACTTAATCTCAAATTTGGTATTTTTTTTTAAAAAAGTAAATATTTTTAGCTATTTTATACTGTAGCAAGCCTAAAATTAAATTACTAAACTCTAAGATCAAAATAAATTTGTATTACTATAAAAGTTTATAATTTAAAGAATATTCATAAATAATATTATACAAGAGAGAGAAGGAGTCTTACAAAATATAATAAAAGGGGTTAAAAAATTATAATTTTTTTATAAAATTGTCTAAATTTTGATCTAGAAATCCAAATTAAATAATTTGGTACCAATTAAGGTTGCCTGCTATAATAGGTTTGACGGGGTTGTAAAGTTGCAACCTTTTATTTGAAGGTTGTAATTTTTTGCCGTAATAGGTGCAATAGCTGTAATTCATAAAATAGCTGCAATAGGTGTAATTGTTGTAATAGATGTAACAGTTGTAATAGGCAATAGACTCAATGATTGTAATAGGCATAATGGTTGTAATGGTTGTAATAGCCATAATAAATATATTGATCAGGTTATATGAGTTATATTATGAACATAGTATGAAGTATGAATAACAGGAACGTAGTCTGAAGTATGAAATGTATGGTTTTATGAAGAATAAATCGAAAGCAAAATCTAAGAGCACAGTTCTTTCTCATGACATATCTTTACCGGTTTCTAAGTGGTGCAAAATTTCTAATCTTAAAAAGAAAATATATACTGTCATAATGACTAGTTAAGAGTTGGAGTTTTGAATATATCGATATTAGTTTAGTTGAAATTAGATATATATAAATCAATTACAAGTTTAATCCTGAAACTTAATTTTCTAAAATTCTGTAATTCTACTTTAATAATTTCTATAAAAAAGGTATAAATGATCGCGGGAAATTAACTATGAATAATTATCGTGTATTATGTGAGTATGAGAATTTATGCAATTAATCAGGTTTATGCTATCCATGATATCATTTTATGTACAATAATTCACCTGCTTTAACATTTGCTTTTCTCAAAACAGTAATCTAGATATAATGGATGCGAGACTAAAATGCTAATTATTAATTGTCAAATTATAGTAATCGTTGTGAAATTTAATATGTGTCATTTATCGGTCACAAAGGGCCAGAAATGACATATATTAAATTCGCTATCAGATATACAAGTTATTAGCTATGTAACATACAGTGTTATCTGGTAGTTTACGGCAATGTGCTGACTAAATAGCTCAATTTTTTGGTATTGATATTTTTTTTAAAATTAAAATGGAGACTTCAAATTTTAGCACCAGCTGCAGTAATTAGAATAAAGATACTCATGTTACAAAAAATTGGGTTCTGTGATCAATACTAGCTATTAATTTTACACTAATAGGGTCTAAAAAGGTTTACGAGTTTCTTAAGCATAAAATTAATAGGAATATAATCCGAGTGGCCTGCAAACTTTTGGATATGGCTTATGGATTGAAGTATCATACTATGCTCTGGTTTTATCACGACAATGTCGTGCAGCTACTATAATTTATATAACAAAAACAAAACTTTATTAACTGTTAAGATCTTACACGATTACTAATTGTAGCAATATTTATATCAATCTACATATATGTGTGTATCTACAAAAACAATGAAATAAAAAACTTTGTTTTTACATCTATAGTATTTATGTACCAATTAAAATTTAAATATTGATAATGATAAACTAAATTTACTATTCTCAAGCAGCTTATTCAGGTTTCTTGAGTGTTGTTCCCTATACAAAGAAATTGACTTTTTATATTCAGTTTAGGATACAAAACGAGTTCTTATTATGATACTTATATCCATTACGGCAATTGCAACCTTTTACGACAATTACAACTATAATGACTATTACAACTCTTTCAACCTTTTATAGAAATACTGATATTTACAACTTTGGGTCTTAGCTGTAACCAAGGGTTGCAACCCAGGTTGTAATCCGTAAATGCCATAATAATTACTTACAGCTAGCAACACTAATACCAATCAATTCATCTTGATAAAAGGAATTAAATAGTACCAAATTTATTTCATTAGATCACTGAATCAAAAGTTATTGGCAAAATACTATTGGTTATATTTTTTTTTATAAAATTACTATAAAACCAATAGTTTTTTGTAAATATTTTTTAATTTAGTAATCCAAATGAAATGAATTTGGTACTGTTTAATTCCTCTCACCAAGACAAATCAATTTGTACCAAAATCATTTAAATCAGATTACTCTATCACAAGATATCCAAGTTTTTATAAAATTTTATATATAGATATATAGATTTTAAATTGTTTTTTATATAGTCTAGAGGAGAGAGTCAAGAACTACTATATAGAGATATATAATATTATTTATAGATACTCACTTATTAAAAAATTATAAACTATTTATAGTAATACAAATTTATTCTAATCTCAAAGTTCTGTAATTGAATTTTTATAATTTTGGGCTTGCTGGAATTCTTTTATTAAGAGGATCATTTTGTTAATAGAATCCCAATAAATTAAAAGCTATTAACAATCAAATATTATATTTAACTATTAATAGCTTTTAATTTACTAAACCAATTTCAATGTTCTAATTACCAAAATAATTCTCTTAATAATAGGATTTTAGCAAATCCAAAATTATAAAAATCCAATTACAAAATTTTGAGATTAGAATAAATTTGTGCTACTATAAATTTTTTAATCAATTATAAAACTTAATAGTAATACAAATCTATTTTGACTTTAAATTCTGTGATTAGATTTTAATGATTTTGAGCTTGTTAAATTCCTCTCATTAAGAGGATTATTTTGGTAGTTAAATCATCGAATTTGTTTCAGTAAATTAAAAGTTATTAATTATTAAATACAGTATTTATAATTTTGAACAAAAATAATTTTGTAACTTTGGTCAGAATTATGAAATTTTGGTTAGAATTACAATTGATATTCAGCTAACCCACCTATTTATCCAGAAATTAGCTGATTTTAGAAGCTTTCCTATTATAAATACAAAGTATATATGCACTTTATATTTTTTTTATAATATAATCTCTAAGTAAGTACTAGATTCTGGGTCTACTAAAGGGCTTAAAAATTAGTGAAATAAAACAGACCTGGGTCTTGTATATAAACTTTATAGTATTAAAACTATAATACACTTTACTCTGGTTATACCGACATCTGAATATAACGGCAACATAGTAAAATCTTTTTATACTGACATTTTTTTCAAAATTTTAATATAAAATGTCGGTATAACTCATTGTATCGACATTTTGAATTTTTTTACTAATGTACCAAAAATGTCGATATAACCAAAGTGATGTGTATTAAAATCCAAACCAAAAAACTAGATAACAAACTTTCAAAAAAGAGAATCCACCAATCTGATTATTAGAATTGTACTTAAAAAAAAAGGATTTATACTATAAAAGTAGATACTAAAAGAAGAACTATAATACTAGATTAATCAACCTATTTGGGCTAACTAATTTTGGAGTTTGGATATATTAGTGCAAAAACTAAACAAAAAGTAGAGTTGAGTACTAGGATTAAAGCAAATCTTACAAGAGCAAAAGCAATTAATAGTAGCAGTTCAAGAGTATTTCAAATTGCAAGTATTAATTAATACTAGGGTTTCTCAAATTTGAATTAAATCAAATATTAGATCAATTTGAATTTGATCAAATCAAATTAACTTTAATTAGAATTTGATTTAATTCAAATATTTTGAATTTAAATTTGAATTTTTAATAGTAATTTTCAAATTAAATTAAATATTTGTCAAATAAAGCAAATTTGATTATATTTAAATTTGATCAAATCAATTATAGTCAAATTTGAATTTGAATTTGATTAAATATTTAATTCAAATATTTAAAGACCAAATCAAATTGCAGAACTCAAGTTAATGCTATAGTGCAAGTTATTAAAATGTAAGTAAATATCTAGTAGAACAGATACCACTCTATCAAGATAAACTGAATTGTACCTTTAGGCAGTATTATCATGGGATAGCTTTGAACAGTAGTTTGAACAATTTTAGACTATTTTAAACAATTAAATAAAGTGAAATTACTTAAAATTTTATTAAAATAATCTATTTTAATTTTAACTAAAATGTGTTTAGCATCTAAAAAAATATATAATAATATATTTTTTAAATAAATTTATTAATTATTAAAGCCTGAACAAGCTTTGGACAACCTTGGACATTTGGATATTTTGGATATGAACAAGGCTTTGAACAGCCAAAATGTACAATACTGCCTTCAGGTGCATTAAAAGAGTTCTAAAAACTATTGAAGAAAGGATCTAGGAGGTCCGGACTAACTATATATATACTGCAAGTACGCAGTTGAAGCAGAAGATCAAAGGGTTTAAATAGGCAATTTCTATAATTGGGTTACTGATATGGTAGCTAGTATAAAACCTTTAAATGGTTCACTTAAATTAAACACCAAAAGTGTATATATAGCTAGTTGTACTTATATTCATATGTAATTTCTAATAAGTAAACTGAATAAATCTTACTCCAAGTGGGCACTTTGAAACCAAAAACAAAAAATCAAATACTTAATTTACTCTTTTAATATTTTTTATATACCCAAATTTGAGAAAGCTTTGGCTATTCTAGTAGATTTAAACTATAAATAAGTATTTTAATTTATTTAATATATATTCAAGTTTTTATTTTTAGTACTAGATTTAAAAACAAAATTTTTCTAGTTTTATAAAAGTTTAATAAAGATAAAGCAAGATCTTATTTTTAATATTAAAAAACAAATAAAAATAAAATAATAATAAGATTATTATAGTTATATATACATATCTATATTAAAAAAAAAATTCTAAAAACAATTTTTTAAATTTGATTATTAAACTTTAAATAAATATTTTTCATAACTACTTAATCAGAATTGATAATTAATAAAATAAAGAAATTTTTATTTAAATATAAAAAGGGTTTTGTAATATAGTGCACCTGCACTGCAGTGCACCCCTTTTATGTTACTCAAAATTTTACTAGGGTAACCCCTGTTGCGTTATTAACAAAAAATGATTCTCTCGCAATTCTGTACTAATCTTGATCCTAACCTTAATACTAACTTTAATTTTAACTTTAACTCTAACTCTTACTTTAGACTAACCCTAGCCCTAACCCTGATCCTAACCCTAACCCTAACTCTAACTCTAATCATTATTTATATTTGTTACTATAGGGGTGCACTGCAGTGCAGGGTGCACTATTTACTAATTCCCATATAAAAAAATTTTTTTTTTTTTTTATTTTAAGATTTTTAATATTTTTTAAAACTTTAATTTAAGATTTTAATAGCTATGGTGCAGAACACCTAAAAGCAGAGCTAAATTTGAATATTTTTAAATTATAATCTAAAATTATATTAATATAATATAAAAAAAAGACGCTACTTTGTAATAAAACTAGTTTATTACAAAATAGCAATCTTTTTTTAAAATACAATTACTATAAAGTCCCGAATATAAGCAACCCTAGAAAATAAGCAATACCCCGCATTTAGAAATCAAAATACTAAGAAAATAAAATAAGCAACCCTTTAAAATTGTTGAATACGGTATTAATAAAATTTAAAATAAATTTTATTAGATGGGCCTATAGAATTGAGTATTTCAAAGTTACTGAATTTAAACAACCCTTTTAAAAAATTCAGCTAAAATGGATGGCTTAGAGAGTTGCTTATTTCCTGGACTTTACGGTATCTATTATCAAGATATATCTATTTGAAAAGGTTGTATTTTTATACGATAGAAAAATAGAACAGATAATATAATTTATAATTATCCAATCACGGTTATTTTACATTTGATTGGCTAATAACTGATTACGTTTTTAAATAACTTTTATTTTATTGATTTATATTATTAATAATCATGATATGGCCAAAAACAAAAAAATTCTTTCAAGGATGGGAAGTTAAATACCAAGAAGGATAAACAAATAAATACTACAGTTAAACTTAAGTGCAAAATGAAATATTAGACGAAATATTACCTTTTGAGTTAGTAATTAATATATTATATAAGCATATTAATTTTGCAAAATTGAAGAGTTCAGTAAAGTGGCTCTTGAACAGTTGTATATATTAGTAAGGAAATATAGTTTTATTTCATAATGCAAGATGGTTGATGAAATACAATGCATATACAAACAAGAAATGTGATTTTTTCACAAAATACAATGATGAAATTATCTATTTGTAAAATAAATACACATATTAAATTTTTTAAAAAAATAGTCAAAAAATTTAATACAATCTTCGCACTAAAAGTATGCATAATATTAAAAAAGTTTATGCAAGTGAGGATTCAATAATAACATGGGTTACGCAGTAAGGATCGATATTAGAAGCTGGTCGACGATCTTCCAAATAACCTTTTCCTTCAGCTGCACAGTGTCTTGGAATACGAATTGAAGCTCCACGATTAGCAACACCAAAAGAAAATTGTGATATATGACCAGTTTCATGACGACCCGTTAGACGTTGGTCGTTGTCTTCACCATATACAGCAATATGTTCAGCATGTCTTTTGCCCATCTTTTCTATAGCATCATAAATTGCCTTAATACCGTTTTCTTCTCGCATTGCCTGCGTTGAAAAATTGGTGTGACAACCTGCACCGTTCCAATCACCTTTGATTGGTTTAGGATGGAAGGAAACTACGACACCAAAATCTTCAGCTACGCGATGTAACAAATATCGAGCTATCCATAGATGGTCACCCATATCAATACCTTCGCAGGGACCGACTTGGAATTCCCATTGTCCTGAGAAAAAAAATAAATAAAATAAATATAAATTAGATATTCTTACTATAAACAAATAATTATATACTGCATAATATAATAATTATAATTACCAGGCATAACTTCGGCATTGACACCAGAAATTTTAACACCAGCATAAAGACAAGCACGATAATGAGCCTCAACAATATCACGTCCAAAAGATACATTAGCACCGACAGAACAATAGTAAGGGCCTTGGGGACCAGGGAAGCCACCTTTGGGCCAGCCAAGAACCTGACCATCCAAATCAAAAAGAGTGTATTCTTGTTCAATACCAAACCAAGGATGAGATTCGGCATGAGTTTCCATGAGTTTGGCACAAGAATGACGATGATTAGTTCTATTTGGAGTTCCATCGTTATTGTAACATTCAGCGAGGACAATGATATTATCGCCTCCTCTGAAGGGATCCCTAAATATTGCAGCCGGACGAAGTAAAACATCAGAATTATCACCAGGAGCTTGATTGGTGGAAGAACCATCAAAATTCCATTCTTTCAATTCAGAAATATCGCTGGGCTTAAAATCGAGAGTAGTCGTTTTTGACCGGATGCCAGAGTTGCCATCAATCCAAACGTATTCGGCTTGAACTTTACCATTCTGATCAAGTTTAAGATATTTAGCAAGAGTTTCAGTGTTGGATTTGTTGGCCAAAGACATCTTTCTTTAGATTATAATAAAGTAATTTAACAAGTTGGAAGATTAGATCGATTTAAAATGACTTGATAACAAAAGACAGTGGTGAAATAGGTGAATGGGAAGGGTTTTTTATACAAATTACGCATTAAGACAATTGATTCCATTTTATCGATTGATCATGATAATTCTTGAGTTTAATGATTGAAACATATTGATGACGATAATCAATAGATTGGATTGTTCAAGTATTCTCTAAATTTTATATATATAATCAGATTTCGGCTATAAACGGCTTCTAGATATACTTGTAAGACAAAACGTTATCACTGTTGTTATGGTAAGTCTAACTAAATTATGATGGGATCGTATAAATAAAAAAACAAAATTAGGAAGAAGGCTGTACACAAAATATAGTGATGTATTTGTTTACTACATAACGATAAGAATCTTTGTCTCGTATCTAAAATTATTACTATGGGAGCATAGATTGTTTAATTCCTTATTTGGATGCCTTGAACCATCGATATAAGTTAATAATTATAAGCAATGAATCAGAAGATCGGTTTTTTTACAAAAATCTAATTTTATTCATGCCTAAATTCAGATTCAGATTTTTATAACAAAGACTTCACAATCAATCAAATCTAATAATCCTGTAAAAAGATGCACCAACCAAAATCGATAATACGTTATACCACAGCATCGGCCTATAACCTCTTATGGCCTATTGGCTAAATATGACATATGCCACTTTTGTCGCATAAAGTTGAATATGACTTTTCGTATGACCACATTGGTCACATGAAGTTGGATATGACCTCAAATGACCAACACTGATATCACAGATTCATCGGAAGTTTGTAATAAAATAACCGTTGGGCGTTCCCGAGTAACATAGTCGTGCCACTAAAATTTGTCAGTCCGAGCTAATCATTATTGTTAACCCGATCAAAGTATCATGAAAAAAGTTTGATGAAAGGTGTACAAATAATCATTACTTTATATAGGGTTAAATAATTTATTAATACAACATCGGTTACGTTCGACACTAACTTTCAGTTTGATTTTGAACCGATTAACTCGAACGAAGATCACAGTTTTCCAAGAAAGTTGCGTGTAAAATTAAAGCTAAGAAAGCCGCACTATAATTAGGATTAGGGGTTAGAACAATGTAGCATCTATCAGTAAATTTCACAAAGAACATTTTTAATTATGCCGCAGAAGGTTGGTTCCTAATTAAAATTTATTGTTTTTTTCGTTTCCAGACTTGTCATTGGTCAAATGTCCAATTGTCCAATAATTTTATTGGATAGATTTAATAAACTCAGAAACGAAGTATATAGCTATGGTATGAAAAATCTTTTTATAAAATCTAAGGTAGAAAGGGGTAATTTGACGAAGTTAAAATAACTAATATAATTTTTTTTTATTTTTGTATTACAGCTGATTTGAAAATTAGTAGGACACTTGAAAAATTTGCTTGTTTTTAAAACCTTTCGGCTTCGTCTTATGAATCATCTAACTTTTCGGAAACCATGTCACAGTCTTCGGAACTTCGGTCCGATAATGGCGATGTAATTTCAGAAGAGTTATATGATTCATAAGACGAAACCGAAAGGTTTCAAAAACGAGAAAATTTTTCAAGTGACCCACTAATTTTCAAATCAGTGTAACCTTTATACATGAATTAGATATAAAATTAGTAATATAACATCTTGTTTTAAAGTGACATTAAATGGACATTAAATGGATTATACATCGTATCAAAAAGCTTAAATTTTAGAGATAGGGGGTATTTTGGCGAATTTATACTATTTCATGTGATCCAATGATCAGAATTGAATAATTTTTACTATTCGATTCGTCTCGATGAATCGAATAATATAAGAGATCATCGATTTATATGATCCTTGAGGGGAATTTTGACGAAGCGTAAACTTGACAAATAATCGATGATATCTTGTGATTCAGTAATCAGGATCGGATGGGCTTTGTACCATTTGATTGGTCTCATCGAGACGAATCGAATGGTATAAAAATTATTCGATTCTGATCATTAAACATGAGATATCAAATTCGCCAAATTACTTTTTTCCACCCTTTTTCACATGGATCATGATAATTTGCATAGTTATATTCTGTATAATATACACTATTAAGTAATTTGAAACATTTAAAGATTAAGCAGGTATCATATTGTAATTTCAAGCATAAAATAGTAAATAAATAAATGCATATTAAGATGATATGCAATAAATTATAAAATTAATGTTTTTTTTGTAATACTAAAAAAACTCTTTCCTGTACATCTGAAAATCATATACAAATTGAAATAAACAAACAGAAATCACGTTAAAGAGCTAAGATAACGTCTAAAATATAGGCCTTCGGGCACCAAACTAGTTATTCCAGTTCATAGTTGCGCATATCAAACGTATTAAATAAACAAAGTAAAACGCTCAAGAGGAAAATACGAGACACCGCTCTCCTTCAACATTTTACCTCGAAACAACAACTCTCTTACGTATAGGATGAATACAAATGACAATGACCCAAACCTCATACAAATCCAACAAATAACTTCACCTGCCATGCAACCAACGTTATCCAACGACCGACCAGCAAAAAAAGCGAAACAGACACAACATGCAACCACTTCCCACTTACAAAGCGAAGAAACTGGCGATTCCTCTTTGACCCCGGAAAAAATTCCCCAACAGTCACATGACCAGCAAACCACAACAACAACAAACGTAGATCCCCAAAATTCTACAATTTCTTCCCACGACAATCAAAATACTTCATCTGCAGAAAAACCATCCCAAAAGGAAATAGAAATTCTCACACCCCTCCCAGAAAATAATCAAAACAATGCCCCAACCGGAAACTCTACCCAAATAGAACTGGATACTCCCACGGCCGCAACAATCCCGCTCAATAAGGAAGAATCAACAATGAAAATAGAAGAGCCCAGTGACCAAACCCAACGGACCCCTCAAACCGACCCGACCTACAATTATAATACCAGGACGACCTGCCGACCTCTGACGCATGATCCGATGTAACGATGGCATAGTCTCAGAATAATCAACCCAAAGAACTTATAGCCAAGCACTTACAGGACGTAACAAAAGCAACAATGATCACGAACAATCACCAAATTGAGCTCTGGACAGACCACATCAATACACAACTACAAAAAAGGCAGAATAAACCCTTCAATTTCACTCTTTGGCACAACGACGCAATAATCGACAGTTTTACCTCAGAAGAAAAATTTGCAACGTTCATTAATTATAAATTCAAAGTTATGCCAACAAACGAGCATATACCAAAACCCATCAAAGTTAAATTCAAACACCATGACACAGCCTTTTTCCGCACCTTCTCAAGAACAAAAGCAAACGAACCAGCCCACCAAACCGCATTCATGTCACTTTTCCACAAAGCTCTAGATCGTTACAAAAACCTACACAATGTGTCCTATACAAATAAATATAATCGTGATCAGATTTATAACAAACTCAAAAGGCAAATTGCTATCGACCACATTACCAACCTGGATATCATCAAAAAGAACCATCACAAAATTACCAGAGCAATCTACTATGCTATAGGTTTTGCCCAAATTAGTTGTGCACTTACCTTCGAAAAAATGCGACAAACCATTCGCAACATAATCGATAAACAAAAGAACCACTTCCAACACACCCCAAACATATACCCAACGACATTAAATAAATGCTTCCTTTTCACCTCCCTATAGAAAATAGACTCGAAACCTGGGCAATAGTAGTGGCTCTCAGAAGAATTTACATTTTCGAATTGCTCCCGGACAGCTACTTCGAAAGAACGTTAACACCCTCCCATTCAATCTCAAAAACTTACACCCAGCAATTAGACACCACTTTCCCATTCTACAAGAGAGACAACTGTCTCAACTGAGCCATTACCACAGTATCTTAAAACAATATTATACATTCAAAAGAATACCAAGTAGCTATTTTAACTTGCCACCCTCTAAACCCCCTTTACCATTTACGCCACAGGAACTTGACCACCGCATCCGCAACCTTTTCCCATTTAGACCCAATAACACCGAAGATTTTAAATGCCACGTCGAAATCTTAAGAACCTACTACAAATTTAAATGTATTCCAAACTACTTCATTATACCAAAATTTAGATTACCAACGGACCCTATTAAGGTTCCTACCCAAATCTAATACGAGTTTCCAATCCAAAACAAGAAAATGGCTAAACATTTCCTAACAGAAATTAAGAACAAATATATCATCCCCATCCCAATGCCAACCAACTACATGACAGTCAACCCCTCGGACAAACCCACGCTACCTCATGACCCAAACCAAGTTAAACTCATCAACTTAACTATCCCGATCCAAAGCCAAGTTGTCCTTATTGACACAGTCAAGCAACTAAGACAACACTATTACTCCATAGAATACCTGACAAATGGATTGATATCCCATTCGAAGGCACCTTTAACAAACAAAGCAAAATACCCACTACCCTCGAGGACTTTAACCAATACGTCAAAATACACATTCCGGAAGCTGTAAACCTCTTCCCAATTCGTGAATACGATAAAGCAAAACAAGCAATAAGATTTTTAAAGAGCTATTTAATACCACACAAATACCACCATACCTAAACCAACTACAGAATCTACTAGACCCGACGTGGGACCTGTTCAAAAAGAAAGGAAAGGACGTTACAACCAACAATACTATTAAATCATGAGCACAAACCAAGATACGAATTCCCAAACGGGAAACTGACAAACTACAGATAAAACCCTAACTCTATCACAACCACCTATATCTAACCAAACTAACTCTGATGATAACACTCCCCCCTCTTACTTCCCACTAGATCTTTTTAAACTATTAAAAATCATCACACACAATGTTCAAGGCCTAGGTGATAACCTTAAATTTCAACAGTGGCTCAAATACTGTAATGAACAAAAAGCCCACATAATATCTATGACTGAGACCAAATGGCCAGAGTCAACTACCTCTCCTATTTCTCTTACTAACCCCCTTTACAAGATATACACAGCGAACTGTGACAAAGAAACAGCAATCCTGAGAGAAGCCAGCATGGGAACAGCTATTGCGCTCCACCCAGAACTACAATCATTCATACACAATATAAATAAAATTCTGGGGATGGCAATCATGATCGACCTCTATCTCCCACAAAACAATAAAACAAGAATCATCTCAGTATACTTACCCTCAATAATCAGTAAATGTTCAAAAATAGCAACAAAAGCAATAACAAATTGGACCCAAGAAGCCAACTCCCGACAATTCAATCTAATTGTACTTGGAGATTTCAACAACAATATCAACAACAAAAAACTGCCTACAAACCACCTCCTCACAAAAATACAAAAATGTGGGCTGACCAGCTTGCTTGATTTTAATGACATTGACGAACCTACTTGGTTCAGAAATGATCTAACAAGCCAAATCGATGACATATGGACAAATTATACGATACTATTAAACATGACGGAACCCATACTAACTGACGCTAAAGAAACAACCAATAGCGACCATAAAATCCTGACAACAGAATGGATCACTGGAATAAATTGCCCACTACAGCGCACGAAAAGAAGTAGTAGGAAAATCTACTTGTATGATAGAGTTACGGAAGACAAGTGGACAGAATTCGCTAACAAACTAAAAAAGAAAATTAAAGAATCCAACCTACAATCACAACAAATTGATGATGAAACACAACTTAACAAATTCTGGTTAATATGGGACAATATATTACGATCGACGGTCAATAAATATATCCCTTATACACACTCGAAACCCCATCCCTTTCACAGTCACTCCTTCAAAGCTACCCAACTGCACAAGAGTCTGACGCTAATCAACAAAACCATATCAACCATTAAGAAACTGAATACAACTCATCCACATGAGTACACGATCACTACTCTAAATAATAATCTCCAGACTATTAACAAACTTACAAACCTCGAGACACCAATCCTTCAGCACTTAGATTTAAATACAACCAACACT
This sequence comes from Gigaspora rosea, assembly GCA_003550325.1. NCBI lineage: Eukaryota > Fungi > Glomeromycota > Glomeromycetes > Diversisporales > Gigasporaceae > Gigaspora > Gigaspora rosea. The sequence continues at coordinate 78,908 of QKWP01001917.1, forward strand.
CAGTCAACACTACAAAAATTATCACTCATAAGAACCACATTGCACAAAGCTAGAAAAATAGAAAATTAACAACAGCAACACGATACAATTAATACTTTCATAGAACAACGTTATAAGAACTTCACAGACAATACAACGAAAATGATTAATAGCATACTTGGTAGACACACAGATAGTGTAACGTTTGATAATATTGTAACCCCAACCGAAGTAATTACCCATCCAGATGAAATAAAAAATGCAACACTCCAACATTTCGAAAATTGGACAAAATCCAACCCACCAAATGAAGAGCGATGGCAAGAGTAGGAACAGGACTATGACCCGATTCCAGCAGCAGACGAAACATGTTCGCAAGCACAAACCAAGAAATATCAATCCAAGAAGTAATGGAAACAATAAGAAAAGCACCACTCAAAAAAGCAACCGGCCCATCTACAATTTCCAACGAAATCCTCAAAAAACTACCGCATGAAGGGAACGAAATTCTAACAAAGCTGTTCAACACATGCCTTCAACTAAGAACAATCCCACTGAAATGGCGCAATAGTCTTATTTGGCCCATCTCCAAAAAACCACAATATAACGGTGACCTCACCCTATCTAGACCCATAACATTAATAGACCATACAAGGAAAATTCTAACAAAAATACTAACCGAAAGGCTCTCAAAAGTCCTACTAAAATATGACATATTAGCCCCACAAAACAACGTAGCCCTCCTCCTCTCTTCAACCATGATTCCAATCCAACAAATAAACCACATTATGGAAGATGCACACACCCACTATTGTGAATTTTGGATCTTACTCCAAGATATGTCAAAGGCTTACGACACCGTACACATACCTCTACTGCGATGCGCCCTCAAACACCTCCACATTCCCTCTCAGATAACTGACCTCATAACTAACATATTTTCCGACAGAAGCAACCAAGTAATAACAACAATCAGAAAAACTAAACACTACACAGTCGAAGACGGCATCGATCAAGGGGAAATGCTGTCCCCCATACTTTGGAGAATATACTACGACCCTCTCATCTGCCGCATTGCATCACAATTCAAAGGATACCAGATGTCTACACTAAACCCACGTACAAACTCTACAATTTCACACAATACATCAGTCATAGCCTATATGGATGATACTGCATGGGTTGCATCCAACAGAACAGAAATGGAAAATATATTAAAAACAGCTACATCTTTCTACGAAATGGCAAACGTCCGTGTCAATCCCAACAAATCCGACCTTGCTCACAATTCCGGTAACACAAATAACAAACACATAACCTTCCAAAACCAAACTATACATAATATAAATCAAAATGAACCCTTTCGATATCTGGGTGTATGGCTCACAAGAGGAAAATCAATACCAATATCCATCGCAAAATCTTACATGAAGCTAACGTTGCAGTTAAAAGACTCCGTCTAGCAAAATCACAGCAAAACAAGCCATTTACATAATCAACTCCGTAATAATGACACGAATCGCATACAGAGTACAAACTACCTACTTACTACCGTCCAAATCTAAACAACTGGACACACAACTAGCAACGATAGTAAGGCACAAAGCACAACTCGCAAAAAGCCTCCCCTCATCAACACTTTACCATCCACACATTTTTGGACTAAGAAGAACATCACAAATACAGACAACCTAACATATAAACACTCTAACAAAAATGTTAAATTCACCCTCATTTGACAATCAAACATTAAAAATCAGACTCCAACAACTCCAATCCGCAGCAAATACCAATGAATCAATTCTCAAACAACAGCCAACTTTTCCATTAAGAGAAGCAGCTACGACAACTGCACACATGATAATACAACTTCATGAAGAGAACATTCAATTTGAACAAAATAACAACGAATGGCCCATCCCCTGTCAAGAAACTGGCACTTCTTTAAATAGAATTCTAATACATTCAAAACGTCAAAATATACTCAAACATTACCTCAACAAGCATAACGCCACATACATCAAACACTTTACAAATTTCGATAATACCGATATCCTCAACTGGACCACATTTCACCATAATATACAGAAAATTCCCCGTGGGAGAATACCAAAATGGTTCGAAGAAATAACAGAATTAATAAGAGCAACATCTCACCCCTCACTTACACTCCATACACCCAACCCATTCATATGGAAACAATGGCAACCCAATGCACACAAATGGATAATAACGCAAGACTTGGAATTTGGTAGAATTTCAAGCATAAAAAATGAAATAGCAAGAATATGTCACTTTACTCTAAATGAAGCGAACAACCAACTCCTACCTTGCAAAGACTGAAATCTCAAATCAAAACCTACAAACCTAAAAAACTGTCATATACTCAGGAATACTTCTTCAATACACAGAATCAAAGTCGACAACAACGGGAAATGGCACGGTCAACTATCGGACTTTATCGGAGTAAATAGTATAAGAAAACCCCTACTCCTAAAGCAAACCACCCAGGAATATATTCCAGGAAAACATTACATAACAAAAAAGTACTGCCAAGCCTTCACTCAAATAGAAAAATTAACATGGGAAATATACTACAACAACCAGAATAAAAACAAAGAAACCAAAATTAACATAGTCTTTCCACACAACACAAACAATCATCACCCTACTTGTATTATCACTTACAATTCTCTGGAAAAAACAATTAACCTTACCAACATCACATGGTCCTCACCTAAAAAACTTCACGTAACGGTACTTCTACTCATATGGACAATACTTCCAACAAGAGCAAGGATAGACATTACAACAAATTCTGCAGAAATAAAAAACCTAATCCAACTAATCTCAGAAACACCCAATTACTTAAAAGAATACCTATTCCAAGGAAATCTGCTTCCCTATAAATTATGCCTCCACTCAATTTATCATTTGAAGGAAATCAAACATAACTGCATAGTCGACGAATCACTCTCAATACCTACAGCACCTGTTACAACACTTACAACCGAATTTCTACCATCAAAACTACTCACGAACTCCTTTTCAACACAATACAACCACATGGACGAACTATTCACAACACGACGACTCCTAAAAATCACCGACAAAGCAAAATTAATAAACCAATGGTTATCCCAATCAAGGATAAATCAATGGCACAAAACAACCAACATCAACTAGAAACTAACATACAACAGTCTGAATAACCACAGCTGACCCCTAGCAAGATTAACAGATCCAAAAGAAGAAAGAATGAGATCTTTTAAAATTAAAACGTTAACTAACGAACTACCTACATTGCAAACACTACACAATAGAAATCCGAACACACACCCCAACTACGGGTGTCCACTATGCCTCCAATCGATCGATGACTCAACACACTGGTTAACATGCCCCAAAAATGAAACAACACTCGACTATATACTAAAAACAGTCCTAACGAAAACATCAATTAAAGAAGAATGTCCCCTTGAAAACAAAGAGAACTACATAAAAAATTTTATAAAAATATACATCACTCAACAAGTACCACTTGCAGCCATAACCTCCTCTACATTATTCCCTACAGCTAACCAAGCCAAATCAATCCGAATCACACCACAATTCCACCACAATATCATCAAGAAGATATACAAGAAAATTTGGATAAAAAATCGAACCGAAATCAACAAATGAACTCCACCAAATCTCACCCTCGACAACCCACCCCAACCACGTCAACACCCCATAACAGAAGCATTAAACTTTAATAACTGGGCACACAACTTCATCTACAATAACGCATCACCCAATATAATTAATACATAATCCGGAGGTCTTTGACTGATCTGGTAAAGATCAGGTCTAAAGTAAATTAGCTTTATTCTCCCTTCCCCCTTCATGAAATGTATCATTACAAAGTTGTACTATTTTATATTTCATTACTAAACGGAACAGAGGAAAGACCTCTCTTTTAAAAAAAAAAAAAAAAAAAAAAAAAATTAATGTTTTTTTGTACTATTGAAAATGACTTTCTATTTTTGTTATATTTTAATGTCTAATTAAAATTTATTAAGTCCAATTAAATTATTTGATTCAATTTTTACGTTATACCTGATTTTGAACCTCTATTGGTCAACATTACAAGGATGGCAATTTTTGTGGGAGAATTAGGAACGCTGTTGGCATTAGCAGAAACGAGATTACCTAATAATGATGCAAAATGGGCTTCACAAGCCATAAGCCAATCGACTTAGCCGAACTATTGCATCTGTTCTCAAATACTGGGACAACTGATAAAAATTGACCGATGATTACCGTATTTGCGCGTAATAGCGGGCCGGGGTGTTAATTCGGATTTTGACTTTTCAAAAATTTAGCTATTTTGCTCAAAACAACGCCCATGCGCGTCCCGAAATAACGCGCACCCCCTTTTTATTTAATTTAATGGTTTACTAGTAAAATGTAATAAAAGATTCAAAATGCAAATGCTAAATTTAACTCAATCGTGACAAAAATAAAAATTATTTTTACCAGGAACGTAGTATGGTTTACATTCGAGTTTTGCGTTCGTCCACAAAATCTTGATTTTAATTGAGTGTAGAAATCGAATGATGCCGTAACTATATCAGTGAAGTTGCAGGTTTCGATTTGCCACATTTTTAATTGACCAGTTACAGCTAGTTATAACTGAGTTTTAACACGGCACATCCCAATGATCCAAGTTTCACCTGCAACTCTACTAACAATGCAAGAGGTAATATTCTTTTTATTAATATTTGAACCGCTGTTGCTAATTTGGTATTATCATAGTGCCCAAAGCGGCTTACGGTATTTTGAATACCGGTACAGAATTTCAAAAAAATCACATTTTGATTCAAAATAAGGCGCATGCGCGTTTCAAAATAGCACGCAGGGACCCAAAATAACGCGCAAGGGGGTGTTATTACGCGTATTCGGCCGGATTTGATAAATTTTTGAATTCGGTATTATCAGCATTACAGCCATTTTCATAAATTCTATACGGCTGAAATTCTTTTCCAGTGACTGAATCAATAAGTTATCGAGTCGGCCGATATCAAAAACTTATCGATTCAGTCATTACAAATTTTCAAATGCCCAGAATTTATGAGAACTGCTATAACGGCTCGGTTCGGCTAATTATAGTTGTTATCATAAAATTCTGGGACGCCTGATAAAAATGATTTTTCAGCCGATTCGTTAAGTTATTACAATTAGCCGAATGATTTTTCGGCCGATCCGGTTGTTATTGATTATGTCATGATCAGTATATAAAAAAATATAATGTCGACACTTTCAATATAATTATGAATATTTGCCCAACATGTTTGGTGCGCTTAGTTTTGTGAAAGTTTATAGAAATGACTGTTCAATAAATCTTGACAAGAAATATAAAAAAGGCACCGGATACAAAATAAACTTTTATAATAAATATATTGCACTAATAGGTGCTAATATTAAAAAAGTTAGTGCAATTTGAAATGAGTTCCAAAAAATCGAGACTTAATTAATATTTGTCAAAAATGTTAAAAATTATGATCGACGAAATCAAAGCAAAGAAAACCAGGACGAACTAAATGAAAGTATCGAAACCTGCTAACACCTAAATGTTTTGCAATTTTTCGAACTGATAGGCCTTCTAAAATTTTTTCAATAATTTTCCAGCGAATAAATAAGCTTTGAAAGTATCATATTTTTTGTATTCAACCAGAGATATGCGTAGTCTTATAATATTTATATTACCGTAAAGTGCCGTATACAAGACCCGGGTCTAATTCATCTATTTGTGGGATCTTGTATACGGCACTTTACGGTGTCACCTGATCTTGATTTTGTCCTTCATTTTCGGATTACTATGAAGAACATAAACGGGTATTGCCTTTTCTACTATCGAGCAACTACGCAGTCTCTTCTGAGCATCTATTGGTTTCTTCCTCTTTTTTTTTTTTTTACATTTCGTGAGTTTGTAAGACATCCAACAGGCATACTTAACTGTGCGACTGTCGTTCCATCATTGCTTATATATTAAAAATATTAAAAATTTACATTTAGCTGTCGTCCCAACAGGCAAACTAACTGTGCGACTGTCACCAAACTAAATTGTGCGACTGTCGTCCCAACAGGTCACAATTTCAATTTGTCACTCGATCATAAAAAACACAACTATGAAGTACACTATATGGGATATCGCCTCGCTGCCCACGTGGTCTACAGCTCGTTTCCTAGGATCGGTTATTCAGTCCTCCGTTATCTACCTGCTCCTGGATATGTTTTGATATCCAACCTGTTCGGTCGTGCTACCAATCTTATTCTTGATATCCGGATTGTTCACCCGGGCTATCGAAAACAACTACCATACCTAATAGAACCCTAATACCCATCCTTCCTCTAACTTCTCTCCGGCGGTGGATAGTAGGTATTTACGACAAAATTAAATTCGCGTCGAGGTGTCCACAGTCGGTTCCTAGCATCGTGTCTAGTTAACCATCCTATTTTTCTTTTTCTTTCTTTAACGTCCGATCTGTCCGGTCAGGCTAATAAAGCAATCATCTTCGATATCCGGGTTACTCTATCTAATCACAGAGAACTCTTATCTAGTGGTGGGTGGGCGGGTACTAACGGCAAAGCTATAAGAGGAGAACAATTTGCTCTTAAATAGTTATCCCTATGACCTCATATCTACTCAATCAAAACCACATTTCTCATCCAATACATCATCCTTACCCATTTCTCATACATATCCGTCACTAATACCTCATACGTCAAGTCTACGTCCTGGGTCTGGATCACAATCACAATCTTGTGCCTCGTGAGTGACTTCGTCCACGGCTCAAAATTTCATTTTTCATCAAGAGCACCCACAAAATTGTTCCCTCCCGTGATTTCTGACCAATCAAATTTCAAGATCAGGTGTAACGTAAACAATCGAAGCAGGGACAGTGATTTTCTGCGGTGACAAAACCAAAATTATGTGATGTGATGTGAACCATATTTGCCAAATTATGCGCGATTATGCGGTACCTTGACCAAATTATGTGAGATTCTGTGGCGTGTTTACCAAATTTATGTGGTGCGATTTTGTGACATAAATTTTCGGAACTTTCCGGATTTTGTTTGCTCGTAATTTGAGTTCATTCAAATTCTACGTCGGGAGATACCGGATCTGTAGACTTTGTCTAATAAATTGCAAATTATGTGACAATTCTTATAAATTGCTTAGTGTTTCGATCCTATTCTTTAAGGGCCATCCGGATTAAATTCGGATCCTACTTTGTGTATCCGGATGATAATCCGAATCTGGATAAATCCGAATTCAATTATTGAATCCGGATTCTATATGAGCACAAAGTGCTATCACTTTACTCATTACATTTACGAATTTGGCTACAAATAGTTTATTTCAAATACTGTATCTAACAAAATGAAATGTCAATTTCGAATTTAATAAATTAACAAAAAACGTGTCAGACAAATGCAGTGAGCTATGCGAAATATTAAGATCGAATTTTAGTGTAGGAAGTTCTATAACAAATTAATGTAAGTTTTTTTTAGTTATTACTAGTGATTTGGCCCGGATGGGTGTCACCCGATAATTATTCGAATAAACGCTATCCGGACTGTAACTCTAGATAAATTAATTATCTTATTAGAATTTTATATGATACCACATAAAGATTTGATTTTCATAGGTATCGAACACCCCAATCCAGTATGGTTTCGTATTGGAATTAACATTTGATTTCTATCCCAATTTACTGTAAAATTTTTTTACAAAACTTACCGAAAAAAAATTTCTGTACGGACGACCAGAATTGTATTGTATGGGAAATTACAGTATGGTACCGGTATGGTATCGATTAGTATTTTCGCAAATCAATTGGTGTGGGTGAGCATATCAGTATAGTACACCCCGAATTTTTAAAATCAGTACCATACTGATCCGGACATTTTTTGGGCCCCGTGATGATAAATTCTTGTCAAATAATTTACCAGAATTTGCGTCACGTGGCCCAAAAATGTCCGATTTAAAAACGGATGAATCCTATTTAAAATACTAAATCCGGATATATATATCAAATATAAATAATAGGATTAATCCGGATTAATAGGATTACGGATTGGATCTCTATAAATTGCTACATTATGTGCTATTCTTCTGCGGTGAAATTGCCACATTATGTGCTATTCTGCGGTGAAAACACCAAATTATGTGATATAAGCATATTTATGTGAATTCTGCGGTATTATGTGAAACACAGAAAATCACTGTCCCTGAATCGAAGCGAACCCATTTTATTACAAAAAACAGAAATAACACGAAATTTTAATTAAGAAACAACCTATTGCGGCCTAATTAAAAATGCTCCTCGTGAAATTTTAATAATAAAAACTCTATCGTCCTAATTCAGTAAAAATTACAGGGGGAGCAAGCTTTGTGGGTGTGCTACCTAAGTAGCAAGGACATAACTGATAAGAAGGAGAACGAATTTCCATTTATTCTCCTTAAATAGCTATTCATTATGACCTCATATTTACAATCACTCTATCAAATCGATATTCTCATCAGATTACTCATAATCACTAGTCCAGGATTATGATGCGGCATTAAATTGAGATTTTTTTTTATATGAAATCGCTCACTTTCATACAGCATGTGAACAAAAATTGATTGGTTAAATGAATAGCTCATTATTTATAATTTGGCATCATAATCCTGGACACTCTAATAATTACCCATTTGATGTCTATGGATGTCGTTCATGGCATCTCATTTGTCACTCGATCATAAAAAAACAACTATGAAGTACATTATCAAGAGAATCGAGTTGTATTCTCTTTCCTCATTTCCTGAATCCACTTCGTTTGATCCTCGCATGCTCAGTCATACGTTTAATAACCAAAAAGTTGCTGATGCTGACATCTTTTCACTCGATAAAACAGGGGCCTTCATTTTGGTAATACTCTCCAAGATCAATTTGTCCACTGTGGGTTACCTCTTTAGCGGATTTTAAATACCATTGAATGTTTTCGATCATAAACACGACAACTACAGAATACATCAGATGAGATCTCGCCTTATTGCTCATGTGTGCTCTGTAGCATCGTGCCTAAACTATTCTATTTATTCGTTCCTTTTTCTTTGATGACCAACCTGTCCAGTCGGGCTATCAAATTACTCATTTTTGATATCCAGGTTGTTCGCCCGGGCTACCAAATCCGTACCCAGAAATCAAATTACTCCTCCCCTTTTCCCGAATTCTTCCGCCCGGTGGTATTCCACTTACTCATTCCGATATCCAACCTGTTCAGTCGGGCTATCAAATTATTCATTTTGATATCCGGGTTGTTCGCCCCGGCTATCAAACCTTACCACAAATCAACCTTCCCTTTTCCAAATTCCTCCACTGTGGTATTCTACTTACGGTACATATTCCTTTTCTTTGATATCCAACCTGTTCAGTCGGGCTATCAAAATGACTCATTTTTGATATCCGGACTATTAAACCAATACCCTTTTTCCCGAACTCCTCCGCCCGGATATCAAAAATAGTAATATTGATAGCCCGGGCGAATCACCCAGATATCAAAATAGTAATTTTGATAGCCCAACTGAACAAGCTGGATATCAAAGAAAAGGAATGAGTAAGTAGAATAGTACTACCGGGTGGAGAAGTTTGGAAACAAGGAAGAGTAATTTGATTTATGGGTACGGGTTGGATAGCCCAGGCTATCAAAATTACTATTTTTGACATCCGGGTTGTTCGCCCCCGTAAAATCAAATTACTCTTCTCTCGAATTCCACATGACGGTACTAATCGACGAAGATAAACTTACGTCGAGTTTGCAGCAAAGACAATTAACCATTACCTCATGCTTACCATCATTTATTCTATCAAAAATCGATATTCACCCAATACATCGTTATTTACTACTCTCTCATCACTTATTCTATCAAGATCGATATCATCAAATACATCATTACCTACTAATCGTTCTATCAAAATCGATATTCATCACCCAATAATCATTACTTACTAATCGCTCACTTGATATCATGGGTCTGGGTTATGATTGCGTGGCAAATAACGTTTACTGACTTCGTTCACAGCATCTCATAACAGAACTTTGTCCCTCAGAATTATCGTTCTTACCGTAAAACAAGTTAAACTACCTCCTCATTTTTTTAAAAATTCATAGAGAATCGCTAAAAGTTGCTATATATAAAAGTCTAAATTTTACTAAGTAAACCTCAAATGCGCCATTAAATAAAGTTGTTCAAGTCATCAAAATACACATATAATAAAGATTTGTGTCATTTGGACAACATTTTATTAGTACACTTTTTCAACTTTTCAATTTTTTAAAAAATTTAACAATTCGAAAATAAGCTACTTTACGTTTTTCCGTGTAATTTTTTGCCCAAAAATGGTAGCTTATTTTCGGTAGTAAATTCTCAAATACATCAGAATGCCTTCTTTTCATCCTTATTCCATCATCCTTTCTTTTCATCCCTTTTTAACGCACCCTTGAAAAAGCAACCCAAACCACTCTTCAACTTTTATTGCGAAGCCTTTCTATTCATCTCCCTAGCTATTTGCAGGTAATGTAGTTGGTAATAACTCACTACCATATGTTTATTTGTAGATCACGTGATATTTACGACGAAGCTAGACTTGCGTCGAGCTAGCAGCAAAGACAAAAGAGGGAGAACGAATTTCCATTTCTCTCCCTTAAATAGCTATCAATCATCATATTATAGGTCTAGTCATGATCTCGTGACAAATAGATGCCTCGTGACTTCGTTCACGGCATCTCATATTAGGATTTAAAGACCCTCACAATAACCCAAACTTCTTATCATAGTAGTCGTCCTGGCAAGCCAGATTCCCAGAATATGGTGGGTAGCCAGAATGAAAGTTGGGTTCGCAGAAAAGACAAAAGTGATTCTGATCGATATTATTACTATATACTACGAAATAGTTACCTCATCCTTACTCAATTACCACATAATTAATTAATTGTTCGTAATAACGATACGTTCGATCGATTGATTCGAAACAAAAGCTGCCTCGATACTTACGTATCGAGCAGCTATTTTGTGTTGTCTCCCATTTTCGGGATATTACTATGAAGAACATAAAACGGGTTCTTCCAGAGCATCGTTAAAATGAAAATTCTCAATTTGACAGTTTGCTGCCCTTCACTATAATTATATACAAACATATTATACAACCTGAAGAAAAAATTATGATTCAAAATCATTGCTAAACCCCATCAACGCCGATGTCTCAATTCCGCTGTACCTACCGATCTCATATACAACTGTGCCGCATCCGAAACCCAACCCCCAATGGCCTGGATCTGTTCCAGTGACAATCCTCCCTTCATCACCTCCAATCCTTAAACTATAAACCGCCTACCAAATTCGCACAGAAAAAAGGGGCATCATCCCCGTCTTGGGCCTTATTTTCAAGCATTCTATCACTCTTCTGACTGGGCAATATTTACTATTCATTAGTTTGATTGGTATAAGTTTTTTCTTAGCTAGGTCTGTTCTTGATCTATTTATTTTTACCCATATCAGACCATCTTTAAAACTAATATCTTCTTTCCTTAGTTCACAAAGCTCTCCTGGGCGCCTTATTGTTCTCAAATCTAGAGCTACTAGTACCAAATCTTGGGTTCACATTTCATGGCTAAAATCTACAGGGAGGAGTTCAAATATTTCTTTATAGTCTCAACTGGCAAAGGATTTTTCAATAAATTTATTCTTATTTATTATATTTGTATATTTTGTAGGGAAGTTCATCAATAATTATTTAGACTTTGAATATTCTCAAGTAAGATTGGTTGGGTCATAATTCTTGCTAGCAGGTTGTTGTAATAGGTTCCAGTCAATATTTTTTAAATTGGTGTTCCAATTTTGTATCCTATTACGATTGTGCCATTTTGTGATTACTTTGACGTTTTATAAGTGCCTTAGCATCCCTCTGGGTGTGTGTAGAAATTTCTTATTTTGTAGCTTGGGGATACATATACTGTATCATGTACTATATTTTCTATTAGTATTTCTATATGTTTTGCAGGAGTGATATGTTGATTTCTTTGTGAAGTAAACATTAGCTTTTTTACGAAGCGAAGTTTATATATCTTGTTAGCGAAACGTTACGTTCTCATAAACTATCGATATAACGGATATGTATATAATGTATTATTATAGGATTTTAATTTAAAATTGGTCTACCGAAAAACGATATTGGCACTCTTTGAACTTATTGAAGATATTATCCCGTTTAATGTTTTCATTTTCTGCCAACAATGCGCTTGAACACGCTAGTAACAGGCCCTACAACCTTTTCTGCCGTCCAAGGAGTCATCATTACACAAGCTGCAATACGAACAGGCATTAACGCCTTTAAATATTATCAATTTTTTACGTGCGTTGGTTTATTAAGTTACGATATTAAAAGTACGTCACATAAAAAATCATACCTTAACAATTGCATAACTTGTGGCAAGATTCAAAAGCTTTCTACTTCCATTTTCAAAAGGTGAATACCCATAATAAACAAAAACTCGATTAATAAATTTATTTCCTTCGTCTAAAACTTGTTGTGGAAAAGGTATTTCGATACCGGTAGCTGAAAGGAAAATATAAATAATTGGAATTGGTACTATTGCTGTCAATTCATGTAAGACAGCAAATGAAATAATGTAAGATGCAGGTTTTGAACGAAATTGAGATGCATGTTTTCGCCACCCTTTTAATTGTTGTTCAGGATAGCTGGAGAAAGGTGAATGCAAAATTGTGTGCGAAATTGGTTTTAATTTAACGCTAATCAAATTTTTTTGTTTGAGGTATAAAAAAGATGTAGTAGAATAAAAAGGCGGTCTTGAAATACGAGAAAGCATCCTATTCCTAAAGTTATTTAGTACGTACATTATTAAAAAATCTGTTTATATGGTTGTTTACTGCATACATACTGTACAATGGATTTATACGTAAAAAATATATCGATATCATGACCTGTTATAGCACCATAATTCCGGTTATTGATTTCGGCATGATCCGTATAATAAAAAAAATAATAATAAAAGTATAATAAGTATAATAATAAAAAAAAATGCTCATATCGATTATTTTACAATCATTATAATCATTATAACAATTATGTCAACGTTTTAAAATTTATTACACGAATAGACGCATATATATAAATATTATATACTTGTTTATATGTATATCCAAGCCCTCACAAATTGTTACATGAATAATGCAGCTCGGATTGTGATTCATATAAATACCAGTTAGGTTTTTCGTCATTAAAGTTTTAAGATATTTTTATATCGTTCATGTTTAGTGAACATGGTTGTCCTGAAAGCGACAGAAGTTTTGAAAGTGCTTGAAAAGCCGAAAACTTGCTAACGCCTAAATGTTTTGCAATTTTTCGAACTGATAAGCCTTATAAATTTTTTTCATCGCGAAGATGCTTTGAAAGTATCATATTTCTGTATTATAATACTATATATTATATTTATATTAGTCACCCGGCTTTATCTATTATTCCAGAAATAACCGAATCGCTGAAATATCGTTCGGCCAATTTTTACAGATGTCCCAGGAATTATGATAATAGCTATAAATTTATTAGCCAGATTAAGTCTCTAATTGAACCTCAGTACGTACATACTGTTGTTTGAATAGATATCAGATATCCTTCCAAGGCCGAATGTTAAAATTATTTGAGTCTACTTTAAGTGCCGTTTCATTACTAGCACCTATTTGCAAATTTATTATTAAAATTTTCTGTCATCCTTGTATTTAACGTTATTTAGTTGTCTATTTCCCAATCCCATTTTCGAAATAATCTTCATACAAAAAGAATACAATTGATCAGTAGGATTTTTTTAAAAAATAGAATGATTAATTATCAGCCAGGATCACTATGTATCAAGTGCATTTTACATCAATTTTTACCATTTTAATACAATAATATCCAATTTCTCTTGTAATCTTATTTAAAGAATTTTTGAAAGGTTGATGCCGGTTAAGGTGCTTACTTACAGATTTGTTAATACATTCAGTAAGGTGATGATTTTTGAAACAAATCCTTTACATATTCGCGAACAGTTTCATCTAGAGTCTGATAGATCTCCTTACAACCTAACGCAGCAAGGTTCATCACTGGCTCCAATTTATCAACATGAAGACGCGAATCCATCTTTGCAAATAATGTATGAAACGGTTAGTTGCAAATATATAGATAAAGGAAATTATATTCGTCTAGAGTCTTGAATTACCTGAAGAAGTGTGAGTTTTCCAGACATAGGTAATAAAGCAACTGTTAATTCCGGGGTATCAGCCATTTCTTCAGCATTGTTGAGGTCTAAAGATGATTTTACGATAAGTATACCATATAACCGTATTTATACAAACTTTGACCTACCTAACAATGTATGGTTTTCATGACACCCTGCTGAACAAGCGCAAACATATTCCTGCATTGGTATACCTGCGTCGATCAAAGCTAGTGTAGCGGCATTGATACAGATTTGGATAGTACCTAATGAAAACAAATGAAAATTGTAATTCTGTAATTATCCAATAATACATTATTTGAGATGAGAAATTTAACAAAATACATACCTCCGTCAAATTGCAATATTTGTAAATAAATATCGATCTGGGATCTGGCAAACAAATTAGTCATTATAATTGGTTCAAAAGTTTGTTTAACCGCTGATGCGATTTCTAATAGCCGCCTATGTAGGAAATTAGTATAAATTAAATAAATAAATAAAAAAAAAACAAAAAAAGTTATCAATGAAAGTTGATACCTGTCGGATTTCGATCTTTTTTTCCGCTCTTGCGGCATACTAAAAGGAGCCAAGCTAATTTCAACATTGATATTAGCTTTATTATGTATTAATTGAGCTTTTTGTCTAGTCTATTGAGAGTTAAAGTATTAGTATATTTAATACCTTTCCTCAAAATGACTAATTTACAAAATACCTCTCTTGGTCCATAAACAGCAGCCAAGCATTTTGTATTTCCTTGTTCGATATAAGCTGATCCATCAGCTTGGCTTAGCACAGAAGGCTTACACTTAATTTTTCTTAATTCATTGGCACGACGACCATCCTGTCGCAATCCTATAGTCAAATAAATTCAATTACAAAATGTTGATAATGAACTAAAAAAAAAAAGAAAAAAAAAATTAACTCGACCTTGAGGTCCTATTAGCTCTTGACGCGACTTTTTTTTATTTGGATAGTTTAAGAAAGTATGAAACACGCGTTGATAATTAAAAAAAGAAAAAAAAAGAAAACTTATTTACCATTAAAGAGATTAAGATTAGTAAAACCGTGATTATGCACATATATCAGTATTAGCAATCTAAATGCTAATTGGTACAGTACACTCATAACTATATTTAGCATGGGAATCGATTCGCCGTAAATATACTTTAAATATACTTAATTATTTTTTCTTTCCAAAAAAAAAAAAACCATGTCTGTCGATTTACGTAGGTTTGTTGAACGGCTGGTTACCGTATATACCGCACCAAATGACTTTCAGGAAAGTCGCTTTTTACTCATCCTTAAATCCAACATCCCGGTTGGTGTGGAATTATGGCTTCAATATAAAAAACGTACGGCTACTGATTTATCTCCATATGACGAGAAAGCAGCAAAAGAACAATGGGATAAGTCACCAACTTCCTCCTGTGGTATGGATGCATTCATTACGTTATTAAATCCAACTTCATATAATACTGTTTTATTTGAATGTCTTGCTGAGGTTGTTACGCCTTCCCGAGAGTTGGTTATTCGATGGATGGCGCCTTATCTTCGTCGTTTCAGTAAATATATTCCTTCACAGAATATGTGGCTTTGTGATCAACGCCGCATGGGTCCAGAATATATGAATAGGGACGTCGGGGAAATGTATCTCAGGCAAGGGATTTGTGAATGTGTTGATGTTTTGAGGCAATTCAATGGGCGAGAAGAAGTTATTAATGTTGCACTTGAAGTTTTAGAAGGGGTTGAGATGCCTATGTATTTGAAGGTCATGTTGAGAGGAATTTCAGATGAGGAATTTCCGTGGTAGAATCTAGGATTTTTATGATTTACGTTTTATATCTACGATTCCGCTAGATCGCGACCAACCCTTTTTTTGACTTACGATATTACTGCTACGTAGTTTGGGTTTGGAAGTCGACGTTTTATTTAATTTGGGACTATAACCAAAACCAAAATGTGTGTCCCACTTTCGATCATCAAATTTGTAATAATAGATACAAAAACATACATTCAACAAAGTTATATTAAAAAAATTCCACACGAGTAAATATCAGTCTAGTTCAAGGGTTGGCAATTTTTTAGAAATTCGAAGTTAGAAAATGATTAAATTAGATTTAATCGATGTCAAATAATTAAATACGGTTTAATTAGCATTAAAATCTTATTTGTACAATACAAGAATTCCTAAACCAACAAGTTATTAATAAAGATGACCAAAATCTTTAGGTCTATATCATGTAACTTTATATGAAAAAATAAGACTATATAATTGAATAATATATTATTTGAATTAGATTAATAATTTAGTAATATTGACCGGAATTATGTTGGTTTGCAGATCATGCTGTCATGTAAAAATCATAGGAAATCGGCAGATTTTTGATTCTCTGACAATTGGTGGTTTCTAGCATTTTTACTATGTTGTATTATAAATTGGAAAAATAAAATATGATTCTCCGATTTTAACTTTGAAACCCCAAAATTTTAAAGATTCGAACGTTAATGATAGGCAATTTAGAATTTTCAACTATCATCATCGCGAAAGTCATAGTGCTACATCTTTTTGCAAACCGCCATAAATAAAATTCCAAATTCACAGTTAATTTTGAATTTTTTAATATATACTATATATATTAATTTAATTATATTAGTTTAGTAAATTATTTTGGTTTTCAAAAAGTATTTTAAACCGGGCAATTAATTTACGTTAAACTGTTAACCAATCATACGAATGTATTCTATGGCCAATCATATCAATCATTAGAAATGTCCTATAAGACCTTTTTTTTCTTCGAAAAAATCGTATTCTTTTAAAGAACTGAAAAATTTTTTATTATACTGATAAGTATGTGATTTGTTTATGAGTTCTAAGTTTAATAATAATAATAATTATTTACGTTTTCTTTTTTCGTAGTGAGTGTTTTAATCGAAACTTCAGTTGGTGATCTTGTAATCGATCTTCATACCAAAAAGTGCCCACGAACATGCTTAAATTTTCTGAAACTATGCAAAATTAAATACTATAATTTTTGCTGTTTCCATAATGTCCAGAAAAATTTTATGGTACAAACCGGAGATCCAACAGCAACTGGCCAAGGTGGTGAATCAGTATACGGGATTTTACATGGCCCAACGCGAAAATATTTTCCAGCAGAAATTCATCCTAAACTAAAACATAAAAAAATTGGAACCGTATCAATGGCTGTTGCTAGTGATGGAACTGAAAATGAAAATGTTAGTGGTTCACAATTTTTTATTACAACAGCTGAAAATTTGGATTATTTAGATGGAAAGTACACAATTTTTGGTGAGATTGCAGAGGGATTTGATACTCTTGAAAAAATTAACTCTGCTTATTGTGATGATACCGGAAGACCTTATAAAGACATTAGAATTAAACACACTACCATACTTGATGACCCTTTTCCTGATCCTGAAGGTTTGGAGGTACCTGATCAGAGTCCGCCTCCATCTAAAGAAATGTTAGCTACTATAAGAATTGGAGAAGACGAAAATATTGAACCTGAACTTCCTCCTGAGACAATGGAAAAACTTCAACGACAAATGGAAGCACAGGCTCAAGCTTTAACTTTAGAAATGATTGGTGATATACCATTCGCAGAGGTGAAACCCCCGGAAAATGTTCTATTCGTATGTAAGCTTAATCCAGTTACTAGGGATGAAGATTTGGAATTAATTTTTTCAAGATTTGGAACTATTAGCAGTTGTGAAATTATTCGTGATAAGAAAACAGGTGATTCTCTTTGTTACGCTTTCATTGAATTTGATAACAAAGAAGATTGCGAAGCTGCCTATTTCAAAATGAATAATGTTCTAATAGATGATCGACGTATAAAGGTTGATTTTTCACAATCAGTATCAAAACTTCACAAAGATTGGCTCGCTTCAAAGATTAAAAAAGCGAGAGGAGGTGGATACGGTGGATCCGAAAGCTTAGAGAAAAAGACAAGATATCGTGGGGGGGATGACACACCGGTTGATAAGTATGATCTTGTTTTTGATCATGTAGACAATTATGAAAATGAAAAACAAAGGTTCAATAAAGGTGAAAAGGTAGACAATTATGAAAATGAGAGACAAAGGTTTAATAAAAGTGATAAGGTAGACAATTATGAAAATGAGAGACAAAGGTTCAATAAAGGTGATAAGGAGAAGCCTTCGGTTCGTGAAAAGGAAAGAGACAATAAAAAATACAGACATGGTGATGGTGTGCGAAGACGTGAAAGCGATTATTATGAGAGAAGTGCACCGCGAAAAAGGCCTAGATCTAGATCATATAGTCCTCGTCGATACAAGAGTAAACGCTAGGGTCGACCTAAACCTTTTTTTGACTACGTAATTGAGGTTTGGGGATCGAGATTTCTAATTAATCTAGGATTATAACTCAAGTATGTGTCCCATTTTCGATCAATGGTGTTAACTCAGAATCAATTAAATTTATTAAATTTGTAATAATAGATACAACATATATGCATTTCAACAATGTCATATTAAGGTATTAAACAAGAGTAAATATTAGTCTGGTCCAAAGATTGAACAGATATTAAACAATTAAATACGGTTTAACTACATTAACATGTAATAATCTTATTTATACGATTAATAATTTCTCAAGTTAAAACTAGACTTTGAGCAAGGCTATCATATTTAGTAAGGAATTTATTTGATCCATAGAATTAAAGTTCAAGAGCTTTAAGTCATGATGCATTCTGTGGTCTCGTGATTACTACCTAATTAGAATGTAAGATTAATGTGTGAAAAAGAAATAACTTGTTATATGGTAACTTAACATAAAAATTTAGATATATCTTATTCTATATTATTTATTAACAAGAGATCAACGTTTAAATAAACGATTAGGTTAACAACGTTGTGGATCAATCGCGGCTGGCAATTTTTTTTGTTATGTCCATTATTTTAAGCTCACATTAAATTAAATATTTAGCAGTATATGAATTACCATTTAAAAACATAATCATTATATCGTACGATTCCACAACATTAAATTTATGGTGTTGGATCAATTTCTTGATTTTCTCCAGTTTCGATTAAATTTAACACACACTTAAATTTGAGATATAATCGTGTTTATCACATGTTCTTAGCAATATAATAGTATTATGAAGTTACACGTGACAATTATATGAAATCCTGATTTAATTTTACTATATACTGTATAAAATTTAATTAATTTGTTTAATTGATGATATATATTAAAGTATATCTAGCAATTTAAAAATAAAATTTTAATACAATATGGTATTTTTTTAACATAAAACTTTTAAACTTATTTTTAAACTATCCAGTAGGGCAAATTTATTGGCTAAAATTTTTTCTGATCTATTTATACAAGATTTTATAAGCTATATATTTTTTAAGCTAGAATAAAAGTATATAATGTGCTAATTATTATAAAAAAAGTTTATTAAATATTTAGATAAATTATTTACTTTTTTTAAAATACAATATAAAACCAAACTAGATACTTGTTATAAACTAGAGTTATTATTAGAATTAAAGTTAAAGTAAATTATAAAAGAAACATTTTTGCTTGATTATACAACAGGGCTACTCTAGTAAAATTTTTGAGATATTAGTATTTTGTTCAATTTTACTATAGTGAATAGATTTTATTCAAAGTAATGAATATATTTATTTTTATTATAATTACTATTTTGTAAAACTTTTTTAATAAGATATTTAAATAAAGTTAATTAGAATTTTATTTAGAGAATTCTATTTTTATCCAGATTAAAATCACTTGGTATATAAGTTTTTCTTGCCTATTTTGGTATTGGCTAAAGTAAAGTGAGGTTTAGAGTTACTTTTTTGGTATAGTTATAGTTAGATATAGGTAAGATTTTTCAAATCACATGCATTTTGACTTTTAGATCCACTATTGGTTATACAAATTTATATGTATAAATAATAGTATTTTTTATTTATTTTTTTTAGGTTAAATTTTTTTTATTTATTAATCATTAATAACTAAATTTTTTTTATGTGCAGTATTTTCTTTTTTGACATTGGTCTTTTTCTTTTGAAGTTATTTTGTTACCTATTGGAGTTGTCACATATTGATATTATTGCATGTTGGTATTGTTATTTTTGGTATTGTTGTTTGTAATTTATCATATTAATCATTAGTAGTGTCATTTATAGATTTCATTACTTTTACTATTATTGTTGTTATTTGTATTGGAGTTTAGCCTCTGTACATAACTAATATTTTTTGGTATATATAGAATTTTTCTTTCAGTTTTTCTTTTTAAATGTTATAATATTATTTGTCAGTATTGTTGTTTCTTTTCTTTTAATATCACTTAAATGTAGTTGCATGAAATAGTAGTAGTGAATTTGTTTAGGTTAAGATTATTGGGTGAATTTTAGACTAGAACAAGATTAGTAGTATAGTTAATAACAAATAAGTATTATAGTATAGTAAGGTAAATTACTAATACTAATCCTTACTCATTGTTAACTATACTATTGTTATAGAATAGGTTTTAATGTTGGTAGAAATTAGTTTGAAAATTAGAACTTAATAAGGAAATTTTGTAATAACTGTATTTAGTAATAGTGATATGCGAAATTGATGTGCAATGACACTCAATGACGCTTAGCGACGCTTAACGACGCTTAGTGACGCTTAACGACGCTTAGCGACGCTTAGCTCAATA
>QKWP01001918.1:35527-61604 GCA_003550325.1 Gigaspora rosea
AAAAAAAAATTATAAAATTAAAAAAACCGATTAATAAAAAATAAAAAAAAAGTTAAAATAAAAAAAATGTTTTAAAAAATAAAAATAATAAAAAAAAAAATAAAAAAAGTAAAAATAAAAAAAATTATAAAATTAAAAAAACTAATTAATAAAAAATAAAAAAAAGTTAAAATAAAAAGAAATTATAAAATTAAAAAAACCGATTAATAAAAAATAAAAAAAAGTTAAAATAAAAAAAAGTAAAAATAAAAAAAAAATAAAAATAAAAAAAATGGTAAAAATAAAAAAAAAACTGTTTAAAAAAAAACGTACATTATAAAAAAAAAAATAAAACCAATAAGTGTACATACGTGGAAATGAAAGTAAATTTGTTTATAAAAAAAGTGAATAAAAAAAAACTATGTTTTTTACTTTATTTATTTATTGTAATAATAATAATAAAAAAAAAAGAATAAAAAAACATGTTTTTTTACTTTATTTATTTATTTTCACGGGGACTAATCAAATCCGCGTAATATATAAAAATAAAAAAAATAAATAATACACGTAGTGTACAAATCTTTTTTTAACAAAGTAAATAAAAAAATAACGTGTTTTACTTTATTTATTTGTTTATTTATTTATCATTTTTTATGTTTTTATTTTCCCAATGTAATTCTCCCAAAAAAGAATAAATTGCTAAAAATAAAATATTATGTGTAAAATTTTAGTAATTCGCTAAAATATTCAATTATGATCCATTTTAAAATTAACTTGAATTTGCTAAAATTTAAATTTGGACCTTAGATCAAATTTGAATTAATTTGCTAAAAAAAAAATATGACATATATCAGAGATGTCCGGGGTCCTATTTTACAGCATATTTGTGAATATATGTGCGATTATTAAACATTTATTAAGAAAATTAATGCTATTAATTAATTCTGCATAGTATTAACAGAGAAGTCGTTGGCCATGTTATAGCATATTAAACAATGAGAGAAGAATACCAAGCTTAAGCATAGCCCACTGATCGAATGAACTTAACTAGCACAATTTTGGTATTCTGTAATTTCATGAAATAATTAAAAGATATCAAATTTTATTTATCTAATTTTCATAGCATATTTGCAAATTTATGTGCATTATTAAACATTTATTAATTTTTTTTTAAGTAAAATTAATGCGATTGATTAATTTTACTCTACATAGAATTACAGAGAAGTCGTTGGTCATGTTATGGCATATGAAACCACGAGAGAATACCAAGATTAAGTGAATTGGATATCACCTGAGTCACCCGCAGGTGAGAGGTGATGCGGGTTGACTCGCTCCTTTTAAATACTCATTGATTACCTTATAATTTGTATTGTTGTTTTATCTTAGATCGTTAAGCGACTTAACGATCTGAGTTATTTTTTTTAAACTGTGATAGTGAACACAATTCAAGATCCAATTACTATTATTATTCAAAAATTACCTGACATCGTTAATGATTGATTCTAATTTTGCACAGCATACCTAACAGGTGACCTGTCAGGTGACACGTCGGGTAACCTGGCGGTGCCTTTTTTTTAACTGACCCATTTCACCCAGATAGCAGGATGAAGATTTTTTAGACGGTCAATTCACTAAGCACAGCCCACTGATCAAATAAACTTAACTAGCGCAATTTTGGTATTCTGAAAAAGTTACAAATTTCATTTATTTAATTTTCAGAGCATATCTGCGAATTTATGTACAATTATTAAACATTTCGAAATTATCTGCATTAGACTAATATTAGACCATGTAGAAGTTTACTAAACACGCATGTGAAACCATGAAATAGTATAAAAGGTATTATTGTCTTGCCGATTTTGAAATTCAATCAATTTTTGAAAAATGAAAATCCTTATTAAATTTTGCCATAAATAGTAAACAATGGATAGTTTTTACATCATCAACTTTCAATTCGTTACAATATACTTTAATTAGGAATTTACGTAAGAACAGAACAAAAGTCGGGGATAAGTATTTATATAGTTTTAATAGTAATATGGAATCCAATTTCCCAAAATTATATAGTAAAAAGACGGGATTTTTTAAAATTCAAAATTTCAGCTCTTAGTAAAGTACCTTTTATTTTTAGAAAATTCTACCAGACTTTTAATAAAAAGAAAAACAAATACTATATTTTTATGCCTATATAATTTAATTTTATATTATATTTAAACAATTAATACTTTATATTGTAGACAAACTGGATTCCAACATTTGAAAGGTTATAGTAAATTTGCTTATTTATATTATATAAAATTTTATAAATTGTCCTGTTCTTACGTGGATTGCTAATTAATTAATTTCGAAACATTTCAAAATTATGCGAAGTTATTAGAAATGTATTAAATCAATTATTTTTTTAAATTATTCAATTCATTACAATAATCTTTGTTTATTAAAGCTAAAAATTCAAATAAAATAATTGGTGGATGTATTGTTCTCGTAATTGTTCTAATATTTTTTATCTAAAGAACATAGGAATAAGTAAGTTGTTTTATATAAATCTATATCTAAATTTTATATTGAAAGAATACTACTAAATTATTCTGAATAATATAATCAAGCTTTTTGCAAATATTTAAAAGTTTTTACAAGATTTCGCAAGATTTTGCAGGATTTCACAAAATTTCGCGATTTTAGCCAGGTCAAACTGATTGATCAAACTGACAATTAAATCAACTTATGGAAAAAAGCCGTGGTGAAAAAGAACTGTTTAAAATTTTATATTTATTTATTATTATACTGTACATTATATATAATTTTGCCATTTCTCAAAAAAATGCGAAATAATTAAAATTTGTTTCGCAGCAAATATAAAATTAATATAACACAAAATCCAGTTCAAGTAATTTCTGTATAATGGATTAAAAAAAATTTGTGCAATTATTAAACATTTATTAAATTTTTTTTAAAAAATTAAACATTTATTAAATTTTTTTTAAAAAATTATTAAACATTTATTAAACATTTATTAAATTTTTTTTAAAAAATTATTAAACATTTATTAAACATTTATTAAATTTTTTTTAAAAAATTAGTATGATTTTTACTCTACATAGTGTTAGTAGCGAAGTCATTGGTCACGTAATAGCATGTGAAATCATAAGCCAAGATTAAGTACAGCCCAATATTGTTTTTACATAAATCGACAACTTTTAATTCATTACAATATACTTTAATTAATTTCGAAACATTTCAAAATGTATTAATAGCCATATATGAAATAAAGGCTTGGACGCTAATATTTAAATTCCAATTCAATAAATTATTTTTAAATTATTCAATTCATTACAATAATCTTTGTTTATTAAAGCTAAAAATTCGAATAAAATAATTGGATACGGTATATTGGTTTCATAATTCTTCTAATATTTTTTTATCTAAAGAACATAAGAATAAGTAAATTGTTTTATATAAATTTACATCTAAATTTTATATTAAAAGAACACTACTAAATTATTCTCAATGCTTTTTGCTAATATTTAAAAGTTTTTACAATATTTTTGAAAGATTTCACAGGATTTTACAAAATTTCGCAATTTTAAAATTTTATATTTATATTATACATTATATTTTAAATTATAAAATACGTTTTTAATCAATATATACAGGGTTTAAATAATTTGGAATTTCTCAAAAAAATTCGAAATAATTAAAATTTGTAATAATATTATATAGTGTTTTTGCAGCAAATATATGCGCGGTTCCATGTTGGATATTGGACTTACACGGGAAGGACAACACTCCTTTTCTATTACAAGTGAAGAACTGGTGCCGTTGATTTTTTTTTACAAAGAATTTTCAGAAAAGTGGGCATTTTGCCGTACACCCTCCAAAAGATCAGCAGTGCTTACTCTGTCCAAATCGGGAAGGCACCCATGAAGTTGGATTTGATCGTCACGAGTGGCTTGGAAACAAATCACGTGGACAGTCGGTTGAGGTCTTAGAAGAAACACTTTAGAAAGTTCCTGAGTATTTTAGGTTTAGTAGTCGGGTCACTTAGACTACTTTTTTTTTCATTTAACATAATGGGACCTGGGCCATTGTTGGTTAGGGTTTTATGTTAAAATTTTTATTTTGAAGTCTGTCGGTTGTTGTGAAATAACCTAATAGCTAACTTTAGGCCACGGGTAAAGATCTAAAGTAGCGGGAGGCAATAGTGAAGCCCGAGTTTTTTTCTTCCCTTAATTAAAACTATATATTATCTTCTCTGCATATATTAATAATATTAACTAATAAAGAATAAAGAGCCTGGTCTCAGTTATAAAATGAAAAAAAAGCAAATATATGCGCAATTATTAAATTTTTTTTAAAAATTATTAAACATTTTTTAAAAAATTAGTGTGATTTTTACTCTACATTGTATTAGTAGCGGTCATCTAATAGCATGTGAAATCATAAGCCAAGGTTAAGCACAGCCCGCTAACTTATCACAAGTGATCATCGCCACATAATTATAAATTTTTAATAAAGATTTAGAGTTAGGGTCAGGTAGGGTTTGGGTTAGAAGGATTTGTTTATGTATAAAATTTAATGCTAAGAATTTTTACTTATTGCCCGAAGACTTGTTATCATAGTAAAATATTTCGCTATTAAAAATTTTTTGGATTTTTTCTTTGTTTCTTGATTACATGAGATTCTGCAATTCGATTGGCTGAACATATGAGCAGTGATGATCACCTGTGGTGATATTAAATTTTACCATAAAAGTAAACAATGGATCATCAATCAACATTGTTATTTTTACAACTTTCAACAACTTCGCAACTTCGCAATATACCACAACACCACTTAAGCCTTTTTTTTTATTTATTTTATTACAAAAATTTGCACTTTTTTAACATTTAGTTACTTTGTTTTAATTATTTTTTAAATTTTATAAATACAACCAACTTTATATTAGTTTTTTTGTTCGACTAATTTTTCTTTAAGTTTTTTTTTTATTTTTCAAATTATAACTTATTAGATAAATAATTCTATATACCGTAATATACTATAAAACTTTTAATTATAGATTTCTTAATTAATATATATGTAGTTGCTGATACTGTGAATAGCAAACTGGCAATTTGCTAGCATGTATATTAATTGAATTTAAAATCCATATAATTGTAGACAGTATAAATATAAGTGGTAAAACCTCTGGCAAGTTCTAGCCATACGAATGTGATAAATAACTATCTTGCTAAGTCTGCTGGCTTATATTTTTTATATAAGTCTTTATCTTCCAGCTCACTATGAGATCATTGATTTTAAATTCTTTATTTTTATTTTATTTTTTATATTTTATTTTTAATTATTTTTTAGCAATAATTATTAATAAACTTTTAAACATATATATACTTTGAAAGGATATTCGGGCAAAAACTCGCCGGTTCATAACAAGACCACCAAAACCACCAAAGAAAAGCTACACGTAGACAAGATCCAATTGCGGAAATGGAGCAAGACATTGTGGAAGCTGGAAGTTCAACTGTGGAAGCCGCAGGTTAACTGAACCTGCGTGAACTTTCGAAGGTTGTTAATTTAATTTAAAATTATATTTTTTAATTATTTTTTATTTTTTAAATATGGGGTGAAGTCAATAGAAATGGGACAAATTTATTAGATAAATTTGTCCTATTTCTATTGACGTTCCCCCATATTTTTATTGATTATAATTTAATTTTAAATAAAGTATCATATACAATGATCTCTAAGCAATTAGAGAACCAGTGTGAACTTCTTCACCATGTGAAGCGAATTAGTTCGAAAGTGGATCAGCTTGAAGAGCGAATGAAAAGACTTGAAAACAATTTGGTTGAGAAATATGACGCAACAAATGAAAAGGCTTTCCTTAAGGTAATTTTTTTAATTTTTTTAATATTTATTTTAATTTTTTATATTTTATTTTAATTTTTTATATTTTATTCTAAAAATTTTTTTATAATCAGCAAAGCATTAAAGAAATTGCCAATGAGTTGTTAGACAACTCTATCTATCCTACGGATGCAGAACTCAAGAGAGGAGCGGAGGACTATTTTAGGAAGCATAGTTGTGAATTCATGCGAAGATTGTCAGAGAAAAATTGGAAAGCTTATTATGCGAAAAAACTTCATGGACCTGTAAAAATTTATTTATTTTTTTTTAAAAATATTCGAATTTATTCGAAATATTTAAACATTTTTCAAATAAATTCGAAACATGTTTAAATATTTTCGAATAAATTCGAAAAATGTTTGCAATTTTCGCATATATTCGAAAGTATTAAATACGTTATTATTTTCTAATTTTAAAAAATTTTTAGCTTTTGGAAAAAGTTAGGTTGTTGCGAAGCACTTTACCCACTAAAACTAAAGACTCTATGTTTTCTATTTTTGGCAATCTTTTAGACCCTATTAACACCAAGGTGAAACCTAAAGAAGTTTTGAATTGAAAGAGATCAGAAAAGACGAAGAATTGTTTTAAGCTTCTTTTTGCAAAAGTTGCGAATAGTTCTGATGAAAATGATATTTACGTTGTTCGAATTTTAAATAGAATTTGGCCCTCTGGAGAAACAACTAACTACAAGACTGTATACACAATTGCGGTATGCCAATCTATTCTTAGCCAAACTACGAAAAGTTAACGATTTCTGAAGATATCGTTAAAGAAGATCTTGAAAGATATCTAGTTATTATTATTATTATTATTATTATTATTAGTATTATTATTATTTACTAAAAATTTGTTCAATTTTTCGAAATAAAGTGAATGTTAGACCGACGTGAATCATTTTCGATATTAATTTTGGAGGATATAGAAGAAAGAAACGAACCAGAAGAATTAGAAGAAAGAAACGAGCCAGAAGAATTTGGAGAACAATTAGAAGAATTCGAATGAGTATATTTATATATAGATTATATAGAAATATTATCACATTTTTTTTATAATTATTTTAAACATTTAAAAAATTTATAGGATACGTCTAATTATCTCAAACGACCTTCGCAATCCTCCAAAAAAGTAAGTTTATATTTTAAAATATAAAATTTTTTTTAAATTTTTAAATTGAATTTTTATTTGAAAAAATATTTTTTAGGCAACAAAAAGGCTAAGAAAAGGCNAAAAATTTGCGATTTTTTGCATTGTGTTCAAATTTTAAAAATTTTCGAATATATTTAAAAAGATGAAAGATCTACAACTTCGACAAAAAATATAGATTATAAATCCGGTGAAGAACAAAAAGAACCTGATTATGATGCGTAAAACTTTTTTTTTGGTTTGTTTTTTTTTATATACAAATAATGCTACTTTTTTTTGTTCTTTTTTTTTAAAAAATGCTATTATTATTTTGCTTTATATTTGTAATTTTTAAATTTTTTTAAAAAATAAAGTTATTAATAAATTATATATGCATTTATTATAATAAATTATGTAATATTAATTAAAAATATATATTTAATTTAAAAATGTAATATATATAATAATAAATAAAAAAATATAAAATTTTATATTCAATTGTGAAAATTTTAAAAAAAATTTGAAATTTTGCGAAATATTGCAAAATATTGCAGATTTATGCGAAATATTACCCCCTGCGACCCCTGAAAGATAATTAGGTAGAGGTTTGCATTTTTTTATTTGGCCTATTTCGCAATATTTCGCAATATATTTCGAAATATTTCGAAAGAAATGCATGCCGAAATTTTTCGAAAGATTGCGCATATTTCGAAAGATTTTGCATCGATCGCAATTCTTTCAAAAGATTTCGGCATGCAATATCTTTTGAAAGATTTCGTATATTTATTTTGCTAATGTTGTTCATATATGTTTTGCCTTGTAAAATATTACTTGGCAATAGTAATTTAGAAAGTTTAGAATGTTTATTAAAAAATTTGATAATTGCGTTTTCTACTGCATTACTCAGTTTAAACTTAGTAACCAAAGCCATTAAATCTGCATATGCTTCATTCGAAAAATCTTTATATTTTTTAGAATTATCTTCATCTAAGCTAAATAATTCGTTGCAGGATTTAGAAGGTTCTATTTCTTCAGCAATGTCTTTATAATTTTGCAAAGTAACTTGAAGAATTTCGAAAAATTCTTCATTATTATTAGCAGCAACCTTGAAGCTCATATCATTCTCATCTTCTAATTCAAATAACATATCATTATCTACTTCGACATTTTTCGAAATATTGCAAAGGCTTTCCTCTTTTGAAGCAATTTGGCTAAAATTGTCTGCAGATTTATGCGATTGTTTTCCAAACTTAATACTGCTTATAGAAATTTTTTTAAAACTATATGACTTATTTTCGGAGGTTCTAGAAAATAAGTTAACCATATTTTTGTTACTAGGTCTATTATTTTGAATATTTTTAAAATCTTTGGTAAAACTATGGCTTTTGCTATAAGGAATCAGAGGCATTTGGTTATTATCATTATAATCAACAGTTTTAACGCAATTATTCATATGTTGACTATAACCAATTCTTGAAGAAATTGTATGTTTACAAATTGGGCACATATATCGGACATTTTTAATATTATTATAAAGTTAAGGTAATTTTTTAAAGTTGAAAGAAAAGTTTCAAAAATTTTAAAGTTAAAGTAATTGTTAAAGCAAAAAAAAAACAAATTTTTAAAATTAATTAAATTTTGAATAATTATAAAATTTTTCGTAAATATTCTAATCCTAATTCATTTTAGTATATACTTCTTATATTATGCGTGATTTTATTTAAAGGTAAGATTATTTAGAAAAATTACAAAATAGGCCAGAGTTTTCCTCATATAGTTAAAACCTGCAAAAAGTTTAAATAAATTTGTTTGTTTTGTATTATTCAATATTTTTGGAACTTGTATTGTACTTTTGATTATATTCGTGAATTTATATAGAAATATTCATTGTTTATAGTAAATAATTGATTTGCCATTATTATTTAATAGTATTGTTCGATCATTGAATTATTTTCAAAATTCAAAATTATCTTTGTATAACTTTAAAATATACTTAAATATGTTAATTAATTTATATGAAAGTTTAATAAACATTATAAGTTTACAGCTTATTTCGTAATAAATAAAAATAGCTAATAAATTTTTTGACAACACAAAAACACTTGCACATTGATTGAAGATCTATTCTGATTTTGTAATAGTTTATCAAACAATAGATATGCACATTGGTGTCTTCGATAAACTAACTAAAGTAATCATGTGTAAGTGTGTATAGTGTTGTTAAAAAAATTTATGAGTTTTTTGATATGATATGTATTTGAAATAGTTTAAAAATTTATATAAATTTTAAAAAATCTTTTTAAACATATATAATTTTGAAACTTTTGTAAAGCTATGAATATTTTAAAAAAATTCGAAGAAATATAAATGTTGGAAACTGTATTTGTTAATATTTATTTTATTGTAATATATTTAATAATATACAATAATACTATAAATATAGGGTGAACTTAAGTTTCGTTAGGTTATTTTATCATAGATTTAACAATAATAAATATTTATGTAAATTTATAAAGCTAATTGCACATTAATGCACATAAATTAAATATTTCTATAAATAGTTAATATATGATCGGGGTTTGTTTATTAAAAATTTTAAGTTTGATTATCATTACATTTTTTTTTAAAGTTTATCGTAATCTATTATAATTATTTATTGTTCATAAGATTACATTTATTAAAAATTTTTGATTACATTAGAAAATAAAGTTTATTATAATCTATTTGCATAATTAGTTATTGTTCATTATATTTTAATCTAAGATTGCATTTACTAAAAATTTTTGATTACATTAGAAAATAAAAAATTTGTATAAATATGAAAAGTAAAGCTTCAAAATTTTTTGCAATTCATCGAAAAAGTCTTACTACAAAGATACTAAAAAGGTTGAAAAAATGGTTGCTCGCTTGACTACAGGTAGTTCTAATCCCGCGATAGCTGGTTCTTCATCATCTGCTACAAAAAAGGCTAAAAAAGCCAAAAAAGCCAAGAAGAATAAAGATAAAAGAAAAACAAAAGAAATTAAAGAACGGGCACCTCCGTTAATTGAGCTCTCTGACAGAGTATTTCCCACGTCAGATGTTCCTATAGCTCCTATGACAGCTTCTTATGAATATGCTTCTGGTTCTGGATATAATTGAAAAATCTTTATACATTTTACAAATTTTAAAATATTACGAAAATTTATACAGTTTTCAAAATTGAATAATAATAAAGTTTCGTTTTACAAACTTTATTATCATTCAATTTTGAAAACTGTGTAAATTTTCGTAATTTAACTATGATATTCAAAATATGTTAATATTTTTTAAATTAATTTATATAAGCACAAATTACTTCGGCTGAGATTAAAAAGTTGTTAGATAATTAGGGGCAGTTAATGCACAAAGTTGATAGATTAATGGCGAGGTTTGAAGAGATGGAAGAGAGAATTGATTTGAGATTGAGGGCGGTAGAAGATAAGTTGTTTGCTATGTTAGATGTCTCTGAACTACAGTCGTTTGTTGAGGTATACTTAATAAAATTTTGAATAATTTCGTAAATTTTTATAATGTTAAGTTAATTTATAATCTATAATTTGTATATAAGTTTATATGTATTTTAAAACAATATTCGACTGTTAAAGGTGCGGCTAATGCCTTGATAAAAAAAAACTGTATACCCAACTCAACAAGAACTTAAAGAGCCGGTTGAAGATTATTTGGAAGAAAATAATTATGACTTTTTGCAAGGTTTCAGAAATAGGAAAAGTAAATGGGATGCGTATTATGAAAAAAATTTTTATAATCTGGTAAATAATTGTATTTATATTTTTATATTTTTAATTTTTTTTTTATATTAATTTTATTTAATTATTATTATAGCTTCTTAAGACAATGTGTTCCAAACGTGGCACCCTTACCACAAAGATCAAAGATGCGATATTTGCGGTATTTGGGGATAGCATGCTAGACCGGATCGACAGCAATGCTATTCCTGAAGAAGTTCATAATTGGAAACAATCAGCTAAAACAAAAGCTGCTTATTCCAAATTATTTTTACCAATTGTCGCAAACGATCCAGAAGATACGTATATCTCGCGTATTTTAACTAAAGTTTTTCCCATAGGGTTGCGGAAGAAAATTGATGGCTTTTGAAATTGGTGTAGCCCAAGCCTTACTAAGCCCCAAATATGAAAAGATCACTATAGAAGAAAAATTATAAAAGACCAAATTGAAAAAAATGTGGTAAAAATTTAAAGTCAAAGTTTTATAATTAGCGAAAAATTTTGAATATATTCAAATATTTCTTACAATGTAAGAAATAATCGAAATTTTTGTAAAATTTTTGTATTACATAATTTAATTATATATTGTACATTTTTGTAGGCTATATTACTTAATAATGGTACTTTCGTGATTTCTGATAATGATGATAGCGATAGCAGCAGTAGCAGTAGCAGTAGCAGTGGTAGCAGTAGTAGCAGTGTAAATATTTAATATTTGTTATAATATAATAATAATTTAAAATTAATAACTAATTAGCTTTTACAATATTCAAGTCTTCAAATAAAAGTAATTAGCCTGAAGATACGCAAGATCAACCTACACCTACCCTGAAGATACTGAAGATCAAGCGGCAGTTTCTGAAGTACAGTATAATTATTTTAATTTAATATTATGATAACTTTATTTTATAACTAATTTATTTATAAAATTTTTAGACCACTGGTGTGCCGGAAATTTCAAATGTTCAAAGTGAAGGTGCACCTGAAACTACCCAAGTTTAAGAAGAGACAGAAAAAAGTGGAACAAGTGTAATTATTATAATTTATTAATAATATAATAAATTTTAATTTTATATCTAATTAACTTGTAATTTTTCTAGACTCCTGAAAAACGCAGTGCCCTGAAAAGTTCCGAAGTTCAACAAGAAACTCGGGTAATTATTATAATTTATTACTATAATAAAAATTAAATTTTATAACTAACATTTTATATACAAATTTAATAGTCTGCTAAAAAATGAGGTGCTACACAAAATCCTGAAAAAGATATTGCAGAAGGATCAGGCGTAAGTTCTATATTCATATATTAATTAACAGCATTTTATACTTTTATATAAATAACTTTATTAATTAATTTAATTATAAATTTTATAACTAACATTTTATATACAAATTTAACAGTCTGCTAAAAAACAAGATGCTACGCACAAAGATATTGCAGAAGGATCAGGCATAAGTTCTATATTCATATATTAACAACATTTTATACTTTTATGTAAATTAATTTTATTAATTAATTTAATTATAAAAATTATAAGACTTCAACAAAACGTAATTCTCCAGAAATACCTGAAAAACCACGAAAAAGACAAAAAAAAGATAAAGAAGTTCAAAAAGCTGCTGCAGTCACAACAGTTAAACCAAAAAAATGAGCCACATAAAAAAGACAATAAATAGCGTAGTGTTATGCATAATTTAAATTTAGCGTAGTATTATGCATATTTTAAAATTTTTATAATAATAAAATAAATATATGCATGTGATAATCAAAAATTATATATAAACAATGATCGTCAATTTTTTTCAACTTTATTTACAAATTTGAAACGACAACAATTTATTAATAAAAATATACGAAAATTTTCAAAAACTTTTTTTTTGCTTAATATTTTTGACGCCTAGGAAGTATTTTCAATTCTAAAACTTTTTTATTTAGTTTATATTATACAAAACTTTTCATTTTGAATAAAACTTTGCAGACTTTGCAGACTTTGTAGCCAAAAAAAATTTTCTGATGATATTAAAAACTTTTTTGTTGTTTACTTACTAAGACTTTATTATTTTGTTTATAATATATGAAAGTTTTTGAAACATTTTACAAGAACACCTTTGCAAGAAAACAAACAACTTTTCGAAACCTTGTGCAAGCCAACCCAAACTTCTGACACTTCCGACACTTTGCAAAAACACAGAACTGATTTCTTTAGGAATTTCTAAATTTCCAAGAATGTTTTTTTAAAGAAATGATTTAGTTAGGCACAAGTTTTTCACAAGTTTTCACAAGGTTTCGCTTTATTTATTCTTTCATTTCATGTTTTTTGTTTTTGTTTTTTTTGTTTTATTTTTAAAATTTTTTTATTAATTTATTTATTCTAGCACTTTGCGAGAACAGAAGCCTTACTTCCTGGCACTTTAAAAGAAAACAAACCCAGACTTTTTCGGCACTTTGTGACTTTTTTGGCATTTTGCAAAAATATTAATCCAGCTTTCACAATTTCTTAATTCGCAAGAACGCGAACTCTTACTTCAGAGAAATGAAGAATTTAGGCTTCGTTTATTTTTTTTATTCAGTTTGCTTACATTTTTTGTTTTTTGTTTGGGGGTTTTTTTTTACTTATTTTTTTTTATTTTATTTATTCCTGACTTCTTTGATACTTTGCGACTTTTCCGGCACTTTACAAGAATACTAGCTTTAACTTCTCTGGCACTTTGCAAGAACATACTAGATTTCTCCTGCAATTTGCAAGAACACTAATACTTCTGATAAATGTTTTTTTTTATTTTTTTTATATGACTATTTTTAGGAAGTATTTAGAAAAAGAAAGCGAAACAAAGTTATAGACAAAACAAAAAAAATAGCCAAAGACATCAGCAAATTTATAATAGCAGATAGCGTAATCTTACATAAGATTTTATAAACCGTAATATAAGCAAAATATTACGTAATATATTTTGAAATATTTCAAAATATGTTACGAAATATTTTGAACACTTTCAAAATATTTTAGGACTAGGAAACCAAGATGGATTAGTAGATCTGTAACCTGAATCGTGCATTAGACTGATTTTTCGAAATAGTTTGAAATGGTTTGATAATGTTCAAATTCTGTGCTACAAGATCAGATTAGATCTTTTGTTTATAATTAGATCTTCTATTTTGTTTTTTTTCACTTTTTTGTTTTTCATTTTTTGTTTTCTTTTTATTTATTTAATTTTTAATTTTTTTAATTTTTTTTATTTTATTTTATTTCAGCACTTTACAAGAAAACAACCAACTTTTCGAAACCTTGCGCATGCCAACTACGACTTCCTACACTTTCAAGAACACAATCCCAGCAATTTTTAAATTTTCAAGAACGCTTCTGTAGAGAAATGGTCGCAAGTTTTTGCAAGTTTTTGCAAGTTCTTGCAAGGTTTCACTTCATTTATTTTTTCATTTCATGTTTTTGTTTTTGTTTTTTTGGTTTATTTTTAAAATTTTTTTTATTAATTTATTTTATTTCGGCACTTTGCAAGAAAAACAAAAAACTTTTGAAACATTGTGCATGCATGCCAACTATGACTTCTGACACTTTCAAGAACACACCCCAGCAATTTTCAAATTCAAGAATACTTCTTTAGAGAAATGGGCACAAGTTTTTGCAAGTTTTTGCAAGTTCTTGCAAGGTTCCGCTTCATTTATTTTTTTGTTTCATGTTTTTGTTTTTGTTTTTTTGGTTTATTTTTAAAATTTTTTTTATTAATTTATTTTATTTTAGCATTTTGCGAGAAAAATAACCAACTTTTCAAAACCTTGCGCATGCCAACTACGACTTCCAACACTTTCAAGAATACACTCCCAGCAATTTCTTAATTTTCAAGAAAGCTTTTTTAGAGATATGGGCGCAAGTTTTCGCAAGTTTTTGCAAGTTCTTGCAAGGTTTTGCTTTATTTATTTTTTTATTTCGTGTTTTTTGTTTTTGTTTTTTTTTTGGTTTATTTTTAAAATTTTTTTATTAATTTATTTTATTTTGGCACTTTGCGAGAAAAACAAACCTTTTCGAAACATTGCGCATGCCATCTACGACTTCTGACACTTTCAAAAATACACCTAGCAATTTCTAAATTTTCAAGAACGCTTCTTTAGAGAAATGGGCACAAGTTTTTGCAAGTTCTTGCAAGGTTTCACTTTAATTTTTTTTGTTTCGTGTTTTTTGTTTTTGGTTTTTTTTGGTTTATTTTAAATTTTTTTTATTAATTTATTTTATTTCGGCACTTTGTGAGAAAAACAACAACTTTTCGAAACCTTGTGCATGCCAACTACAACTTCTAACACTTTCAAAAATGATAGAAAACAAAGAAATTAAATGCAACTAAGTGCGAAAGTAGTTTAAAATATTTGTAATAATGTAAAAATAATACTGTATAATAATATAATATATAATAAAATATGTAATTTTAATTAAAAATGTATATTTAATAAATGTAAAATATAATGTATAATAATAATAAATAAATAAATATAAATTTTATATTAAATTGCGAAAACTTGCGAAATATTGTAAAAACCTATAAAATGTATAATTATGTGAATATATATATCGTTTAGTTATTTTTTAAAAAATTTCAAAAATTTGCGAAAATATGCAAAATATTGCAAAATATTCTCAGTTTTCACAAGCTTTCTGTTAGTAATACATCATAGTTTTACGCATTTTTTTGTTAGTTTTCAACTAATTACATTTCGCTATATTTCGAATTTACTATGCCGTAAATGTTCGTAATTATTACACTTTCATAATACTCTGAAGTTACTTAGGGTGCTGACAGATATTACGTAATATTTTTAGGGGGGAGAGGGTAGCTGGGTATAATATACTATATATATACTTCATATATGATGTGGGGGGAGGGGGGTAACCCCCTTAATAAAAAAATATTACGTAATATATGTCAGCGCCTTTAGTATAAACTTTCGTAATTATTACCTCTACGTAATAAACCGAACTAATCATAAGTTTTTCGTAAGTTTACCCTTGCGTAAAAACTTACAGAGGTTTACGCATATTTTTTTTTGCTGGTGTATAGCCAATCTTCACTATATTGAGAGTTCACTATAATGAGAGTGACTTGTATTCTTAACTCTTATTACAAATTTTGCTACTAGCATTTTATAATTACTATCTGTAATAATATCTATTTTTTATATTTTGCTTTGGTAATATTTTTTTAGCTAGCTTGATTAATTTTTGTCTAAGTATACTATTGCTTTATATAAAAATTTTAGTATTTGAATAGGACTGAACATCTCATATAGGTTATAACTGAATTTTGGTCAATTTTAATCTAATTAGCTAAAAATAACAAAACTATATTTACTTAAATAACTTTTGATCCAGTAATCAGAATTGGATGAACTTTTTTTTATTAATGCACCTTACTGAGAGCTTTATTTTAAAAAAGTTTATTCAAATTGGACCACTGGATGCTAAAATAATGGCCAAAAACTGTTTTTTTGCTTTTCAAATTTTGAAAGTTTTTGTTAAAATGTATAATATATGATTTCTGTACTAGATGTCTGGGGTCTTATCTAAATTCAGTTTTCTAAATATATTAAAAACTTTTTTTAACCATGTGAAAAAATTAAACTTTTTTGTCATTTTCAACTATAGAAATCTGTTTAACTTGGTATTTAAATATAATTGAAATTTTAAATTAATATTATAAGAGTTCTTTTAACTTTTTCTAATTATGTTTTGAATTTGCTCTATAAGTATTTTAATTTCTATTTTATAATTTGAAGAAAAATATACTATTATAACTACAAAACTAAAATTTTTTATAAAAAAATATGCAACTATATATACTTATTCAAACAATTTACTTTACTAGTATGTTTTTTAAACCTATTACTAATGAATAAGCTAATACTAGAGCCCTTACTCTTCTCTATTAATGTATTTAACCAGAAATTTTTATATTCTAAATTTTTTTTACATCTTAAGTTTGCTTCTTTTTTACTTAAATTTGTTTCTGCAATTCTAATAATATCTATAATTTCTTTTTATCTCTATATCTGTGTGTTTTAAAACAATTTATATTATAAACTACCACTAGTAATTTCTTTTTTAGTATCTTTAGGGCGCTGACAGATATTACGTAATATTTTTTATTAAGAGGGTTATTCCTCTCCCTCCATATCATATATGAAGTATATATATAGTATATTATTCTAGCTACCCTCCTCCCCCCTAAAAATATTACGTAATATCTGTCAGCACCCTTACTATTTGTACTTTTTTTTTTTTAGTCTGGATGATACTGCCTTTATTTTTTTAGTAAATGCATAGTGACTAATGATGCCTGACAAAATTATTTTTGCGATGACGAGTGACGTCGTTATAGTTTCGGTATGTCGAAACTTTGATGATTGACGAAATCCCTGACGATTGATGAAACCTATGACGAATTGATGAAACCTATGACGAATTAACAAAACCTATGACGAATTGACGAAACCTATGACGTATTGACGAAACCTATGACGAATTAGCAAAACCTATGATGAATTGACAAAACCTATGACGTATTGACGAAACCTATGACGAATTAGCAAAACCTATGATGAATTGACAAAACCTATGACGTATTGACGAAACCTTAACGAAGCCTCTAATGATTGATGAAACATTGGCAACCGATTCAGCAATAATTAAACAACAAGCTTCTATATAATAATCTTTAGATACACTAAACTAGGGATGGGTACGGTCAGGTCATGACTGGTTATGACCAGTCAATGACTGTGACCGATATTGACCAGTCAGAGCAGTTTGACCGACCGGTCAAGATTATAACCGATTCAAAATTCTTAATATTCTGGCTAATAAAGAATATTTATTGCTTGAAATTCATATCAATGTATCTGTATCATCTGATAAATAGAGAAATCAACCTGCCACTCAAAAATTTTCTAGATCATGTAACTTCATAGTCATAAGGAGCATGAATCGATTTTTATTGACAACCAGTGTATCGTCACTAGGGATGGGCACAGTCCGGTCATGACCGGTCAATTACCGTGACCGATATTAGCTAGTCAGAGCTGTTTGACCAACTGGTTAAAATTATGACCGATACCAAATTCTTAAGATTCTGGCTAATAAATGAATAATTATTGCTTAAAATTCATATTGGTGAGAAAAATCAACCCGCCTTTCAAAAGTTTTTCAGATCATATGACTTTGCATGTTTGATTGACAATATAATAAAACTTTTTATGATATAAGTGAACAATAATAAATATAACAATAATGAGTATATAAATTAATGTATATCATATTATCTGAAAATTTTTTAAGGCAGTGAACCCGGTTGAGAAATACATTGTTCATAATTCCAGCCAAATTTGCAGAATTTGGCCAGAATTATAACAAACCAATTTTAATTCCGGTCAAATGATCTGCAATTGTATGCGATAGGTTTCTTTTGGGTACAAATAAGGGACGTTTAAAGTGGAGACAAACCATATTTAATAATTTTTCAATTAACTTTAAAGTTAGGGTTGTCCTATATTAGGGTTAGATTAGGTCTTAAGTGGATATATATATGCAAAATTGCCTTCCCGACATATTTGCTTAACACATCGAAGACTGCAGGTTTTTTGCTCTGGTAATCATCTAAATTCTATATTCTAATTGGCAGTTGATCACATGACTTGCCTCTGCTTCTGCTGATCATTTGGCCAGATCTAGAACAAAACAACTTTAAATGTAGTCAAATAATCTGCAAATTTGACCAGAAATATGAACGAACGGATTTATTGATCATGTGATGCATGGTTTGTTTCTCTTTCAGCAGTCTGTATCATCCCTACTTGTCACTTATTTAGACATTTGATTAAATAATTGGGTAAATAATTTATCGGCAATGACCGCGGTCAGCCGGTCATAAGCAGTTAACCGATCATGACCGACTAATGACTGACCATGACCGACCATGCCCATCCCTACATTAAACCTTAAATTGTTTCAAAAAAATGATATTTCATTATAAGTTTCATTGGCTTTTTTCTTTTTTATTCTTTTGCGCATTCAAATATATGTCAGCTTGATATGTAATACCGGTAGTCATTTATGTCGGGTTGATCCAGAATACTGGTCGAGAATAACGGTAATCGGGTTGATCCGGAATAGTCAAAATTTGTGCATGCGTTTATTTTCGTCAATTTCAGATCAACCCGATATAGATTCCGAACACGTAAAAAAGGAAATTAAATTTTGTAAATAAACAAAGCGCATAAAGATAAAAGTTTATGGCAAGAGTATTAGTGTTGGAGACTACAATGATATATTGGTGCTTATTATTAGTAAAATTTCATTTCCATCATTTTTAATTAGTGCACCAAGGTCGATCTAAACATTGGTTTTCAAGTATTTTCGTGTCTCTTTCTTCGTAAATAAGTAAAATCACGATAATAATAATGCACTGGCTATCTTAGCAACCTATATTGATTCTCTATCGCTGTTATTAATTATGCATTATCACTTAAAACATCGTTTTTTTAGCTCTTATCGTTATCGTTATTAAACACTTCTTAATTTTTTATAAACGCAGTAATTAACTCTATTTTGTATGGAATATAACTCTTCAGGTTTCTTCATTGATTTTGTCAATTCGTCATAGGTTTCGTCAATTCGTCATAGGTTTCGTCAATTCATCATAGGTTTCGTCATTTCGTCATAGGTTTCGTCATTTCATCATAAGTTTCGTCATTTCGTTATAGGTTTTGTCAATTCGTCATAGGTTTCATCAATCATCAGAGGTTTCGTCAATTGTCAATTCATCAATCAGAAATTACCTAAAGAATGGTTTCGTCATTTGTCAATGACGTATATTTCGTCATTCGTCAGGCATCATTAATAGTGACTAGTATTCGTACCGAAGTACGTATATAGCATATCAAATTACACTTAAATAAAGACTCACTCGACACAAAAGTACTCAGGTGCGACCTGCCATTTCACAAATTTGTTTCTGTCGGGGTCCCAATACTTGTTGAGACTTGATTCCCAAATATCACTGACCGGTTTGTTAATGCCGTATTAGGATCGTACTCCTTTTCTTAAAATTCTTTCTTCTTAATAAAGGGCAAATGAAAAAGGTGGAAAGTAAAAAGAAACTACCAAGAAAATGGACTACACAAAAAGAAAAAACCAATATAAAAAAGAAAAAACAAAGAAAAGAAGCTAATCCTGACACGTGAAAACAAAAAAAAAGGAAAAAAACAAAAGAAAGAAAAAAAATTGATACTAGACTAATAATAAAAATTATAATACTACGCAAGGAAACGCCTCAGCCAAAGTATTATATGTACATATGGGGTGTCTTCTTTTAAAAGGGCCCATTTTTACATTTTAAAAATTTTTTTTATTTTATTTTTCAATAGATATGTATTCAAAGAAAATTTTTGCTATAAGTTACAAGGGCACATTATATAATAAAAAGATCGGTAAAATGCAAAAAAACTAAAGCGTTATAGAAATCTAAAAATAGAAACTAACGATTTTGGGATCTTTGAGAATCTAAAAAAACATTCTAGAAATGTCGATCTCATCAAAATTAGAAGTTAAAGTAACATGTTGCAAAAAGTTAAAATTACACGTTAAAAAAAGTTATACGAAACACGTCAAAAAGTTAAAATTACACATTAAAAAGTTAAAATTACGCATCAAAAAGTTAAACTAACACAAAGTCAACCTGGTTAAAAAAGTTAGGTAAACTAATATCATACATTAAATTTTTTTGTATCAATCTTTTTTTTTTTAAGCACTAACTAAATTCGAGTTGATTTGTTTTAAAGCTGCAAGTGCCCAAAAGTCTTCTTTAAATTTAAAGTGGATTGAGAACTACTACCTGTAATAAAAGTCTTAAATTTTAATTGAACTAGTTAAAACAAACTACTTTGCCATTGACGTATTTTGAATAGAATATGGCTAGTTACGACGGTTGTGCACGGATTAGGTCGCATTACAGATTGATAAAGGTAATTAAAGTTATTATTACTGGATTTTGTTCAAAACTATCAGCAGAGGTCTTTTTTTTTTTAATTCCATTGGATTTTGTTCATAATGAAGGTAAATTTTAAGTGGATTGAGTCTGATAACTACAGTCTTTTAATTCAGGTGGACTTTGTTCAACAACTACCAGTAACAAAGGCTTTTTTCTAATCCAATGAATCTGTTCGAAAGTTGCTAGTGCTTTTTGTTAGAGTAGATGCTTTGTAAATGATCCTTACGGACGTAACATGTTAATTGGTTGGTTACGACAGTCATGCGCGGGTTAGGGTGCATGACAGATTGGTAAAGGTAAAAAGTCATTTTTTGATTTTTGTGGATTTGGTTCAAATACTACTATTGTTCTTTTCAATTTTGAGTGGATTGGGTTTGGTACTTTAAATTCAGTTCAAACTACAAGGTAATGAAGGTCTTTTCTAATCCTGTGAATTGTTCAAAGCTACTATTGTTGGAATTGATGTTGTGAATGATCTTTACAGACGTAACATGTTATTGGTTGGTTACAATGGTCATGTGCGGGTTAGGGGTGCATGACAGATTGGTGAGGTAAAAAGTCATTTTTTGATTTCTGTGGATTTGGTTCAAATACTACTTTTGTTCTTTTCAATTTTGAGTGGATTGGGTTTGGTACTTTAAATTCAGTTCAAACTACAAGGTAATGAAGGTCTTTTCTAATCCTGCGAATTGTTCAAAGCTACTATTGTTGGAATTAATGTTGTGAATGATCTTTACGGACGTAACATGTTAATTGGTTGGTTATAACAGTCATGCGCGGGTTAGGGGCGCATGACAGATTGGTGAGGTAATTAAAGTTATTTTTTGATTTCTGTGGATTTGGTTCAAATACTACTATTGTTCTTTTCAATTTTGAGTGGATTGGTTTTGGTACTTTAAATTCAGTTCAAACTACAAGTAATGAAGGTCTTTTCTAATCCTGCGAATTGTTCAAAGCTACTATTGTTGGAATTAATGTTGTGAATGATCTTTACGGACGTAACATGTTAATTGGTTGGTTACGACGGTCATGCGCGGGTTAGGGC
The DNA here is from genome assembly GCA_003550325.1 of Gigaspora rosea. Classification (NCBI taxonomy): domain Eukaryota; kingdom Fungi; phylum Glomeromycota; class Glomeromycetes; order Diversisporales; family Gigasporaceae; genus Gigaspora; species Gigaspora rosea. Next base: position 57,392 of record QKWP01001918.1, read on the forward strand.
GCATAACAGATTAGTGAAGGTAATTAAAGTCATTTGTTGGATTTGGTTCAAATACTACCATTGTTCTTTTCAATTTGAGTGGATTAGGTCTAGTAACGAAAATATTTAAATTTGGTTCAAACTACCAGTAATGAAGGTCTTTTTTAAATCCTGCGAATTGTTCAAGCTACTATTGTTGAAATTGACGTTGTGAATGATCTTTATGGACGTAACATGTTAATTGGTTGGTTACGACGGTCATGCGCGAGTTAGGGGCGCATGACAGATTGGTGAAGGTAATTAAAGTCATTTTTTGATTTCTGTGGATTTGGTTCAAGTACTACTATTGTTCTTTTCAATTTTGAGTGGATTGGTTTTGGTACTTTAAATTCAGTTCAAACTACAAGTAATGAAGGTCTTTTCTAATCCTGCGAATTGTTCAAAGCTGAGTGGATTAGATCTGGTAACGAAAATATTTAAATTTGGTTCAAACTACTAGTAACGAAGGTTTTTTCTAAACCCTCGAATTGTTCAAAGCTACTATTGTTGGAATTGACGTTGTGAATGATCTTTACAGACGTAACATGTTAATTGGTTGGTTATGACGGTCATGCGCGGTTAGGGGCGTATGACAAATTTGTAAAGGTAATTAAAGTCATTTGTTGTATTTGGTTCAAATACTACCATTGTTTTTTTCAATTTTGAGTAAATTGGGTCCGGTAACAAAAATCTTTAAATTCAGGTGGATTTGGTTCAAACTACAAGTAATGAATGTCTTTTCTAAATCCTGTGAATTTTTCAAAGCTGCTATTGTTGAAATTGATGTTGTAAATGATCTTTACAGACGTAACATGTTAATTGGTTGGTTACGACTAGTTAGGGATGCATGACAAATTGGTGAAGGTAATTAAAGTCATTTTTTGATTTCTGTGGATTTGGTTCAAATACTACTATTGTTCTTTTCAATTTTGAGTGGATTGGTTTTGGTACTTTAAATTCAGTTCAAACTACAAGTAATGAAGGTCTTTTCTAATCCTGCGAATTGTTCAAAGCTACTATTGTTGGAATTGATGTTGTGAATGATCTTTACGGACGTAACATGTTAATTGGTTGGTTACAATGGTCATGCGCGAGTTAGGGGCGCATAACAGATTGGTGAAGGTAATTAAAATCATTTTTTGATTTCTGTGGATTTGGTTCAAATACTACTATTGTTCTTTTCAATTTTGAATGGATTGGGTTTGGTACTTTAAATTCAGTTCAAACTACAAGTAATGAAGGTCTTTTCTAATCCTGCGAATTGTTCAAAGCTGAGTGGATTAGATCTGGTAACGAAAATATTTAAATTTGGTTCAAACTACTAGTAACGAAGGTTTTTTCTAAACCCTCGAATTGTTCAAAGCTACTATTGTTGGAATTGACGTTGTGAATGATCTTTACAGACGTAACATGTTAATTGGTTGGTTATGACGGTCATGCGCGGTTAGGGGCGTATGACAAATTTGTAAAGGTAATTAAAGTCATTTGTTGTATTTGGTTCAAATACTACCATTGTTTTTTTCAATTTTGAGTAAATTGGGTCCGGTAACAAAAATCTTTAAATTCAGGTGGATTTGGTTCAAACTACAAGTAATGAATGTCTTTTCTAAATCCTGTGAATTTTTCAAAGCTGCTATTGTTGAAATTGATGTTGTAAATGATCTTTACAGACGTAACATGTTAATTGGTTGGTTACGACTAGTTAGGGATGCATGACAAATTGGTGAAGGTAATTAAAGTCATTTTTTGATTTCTGTGGATTTGGTTCAAATACTACTATTGTTCTTTTCAATTTTGAGTGGATTGGTTTTGGTACTTTAAATTCAGTTCAAACTACAAGTAATGAAGGTCTTTTCTAATCCTGCGAATTGTTCAAAGCTACTATTGTTGGAATTGATGTTGTGAATGATCTTTACGGACGTAACATGTTAATTGGTTGGTTACGACGGTCATGTGCGGGTTAGGGGCGCATGACAGATTGGTGAAGGTAATTAAAATCATTTTTTGATTTCTGTGGATTTGGTTCAAATACTACTATTGTTCTTTTCAATTTTGAATGGATTGGGTTTGGTACTTTAAATTCAGTTCAAACTACAAGTAATGAAGGTCTTTTCTAATCCTGCGAATTGTTCAAAGCTGAGTGGATTAGATCTGGTAACGAAAATATTTAAATTTGGTTCAAACTACTAGTAACGAAGGTTTTTTCTAAACCCTCGAATTGTTCAAAGCTACTATTGTTGGAATTGACGTTGTGAATGATCTTTACAGACGTAACATGTTAATTGGTTGGTTATGACGGTCATGCGCGGTTAGGGGCGTATGACAAATTTGTAAAGGTAATTAAAGTCATTTGTTGTATTTGGTTCAAATACTACCATTGTTTTTTTCAATTTTGAGTAAATTGGGTCCGGTAACAAAAATCTTTAAATTCAGGTGGATTTGGTTCAAACTACAAGTAATGAATGTCTTTTCTAAATCCTGTGAATTTTTCAAAGCTGCTATTGTTGAAATTGATGTTGTAAATGATCTTTACAGACGTAACATGTTAATTGGTTGGTTACGACTAGTTAGGGATGCATGACAAATTGGTGAAGGTAATTAAAGTCATTTTTTGATTTCTGTGGATTTGGTTCAAGTACTACTATTGTTCTTTTCAATTTTGAGTGGATTGGTTTTGGTACTTTAAATTTAGTTCAAACTACAAGTAATGAAGGTCTTTTCTAATTCTGCGAATTGTTCAAAGCTACTATTGTTAGAATTGATGCTATGAATGATCTTTACGGACGTAACATGTTAATTGGTTGGTTACAATGGTCATGCGCGAGTTAGGGGCGCATAACAGATTGGTGAAGTTAATTAAAATTATTTTTTGATTTCTGTGGATTTGGTTCAAATACTACTATTGTTCTTTTCAATTTTGAATGGATTGGGTTTGGTACTTTAAATTCAGTTCAAACTACAAGTAATGAAGGTCTTTTCTAATCCTGCGAATTGTTCAAAGCTGAGTGGATTAGATCTGGTAACGAAAATATTTAAATTTGGTTCAAACTACTAGTAACGAAGGTTTTTTCTAAACCCTCGAATTGTTCAAAGCTACTATTGTTGGAATTGACGTTGTGAATGATCTTTACAGACGTAACATGTTAATTGGTTGGTTATGACGGTCATGCGCGGTTAGGGGCGTATGACAAATTTGTAAAGGTAATTAAAGTCATTTGTTGTATTTGGTTCAAATACTACCATTGTTTTTTTCAATTTTGAGTAAATTGGGTCCGGTAACAAAAATCTTTAAATTCAGGTGGATTTGGTTCAAACTACAAGTAATGAATGTCTTTTCTAAATCCTGTGAATTTTTCAAAGCTGCTATTGTTGAAATTGATGTTGTAAATGATCTTTACAGACGTAACATGTTAATTGGTTGGTTACGACTAGTTAGGGATGCATGACAAATTGGCAAAGGTAATTAAAGTCATTTTTTGATTTCTGTGGATTTGGTTCAAATACTACTATTGTTCTTTTCAATTTTGAGTGGATTGGGTTTGGTACTTTAAATTCAGGTAGATTTGGTTCAAACTACCAGTAATGAAGGTCTTTCTAAATCATGCGAATTGTTCAAATACTATAGTTGGAATTGATGCTGTGAGTGATCTTTATGGACATAACATGTTAATTGGTTGGTTACGACAGTGCATGACAGATTAATAAAGTCATTTTTGATTCTGTGAATTTGGTTCAAAACTATCTACAAAGGGCACTTTTTAATTGAGACAAATTTGGTTCAATTAATACTATTGTCTTAATTTCAGGTGGATTGGGTTTGGCAACGATGTATTCTTTAAATTTGGGCAAATTGTGATCAAAAAATACCAGAAACGATTCCTTTTAAATTTCAGTGAATTGGTTCAATAGCTGCTATTATTTGTTAGAGAAATGTATTGTTAATGATTTTACAGATATAACATATTAATTGGTTGGTTACGACAGTTATGCGCAGGTTAGGAGTGCATAACAGATTAATAAAATCATAGATTTGGTTCACATACTACGTACTGTCTTTATTTAGGTTGATTTGGTCTGGTAACTATGTGTCTTTTAAATTTTGGTGTATTGTATTCAAAAACTATCAGAAACATCTAAATTCGGTTCAATAGCTATTAGTAAATGTATTGTTAATGATTTTACAAATGTAACATAT
>QKWP01001918.1:74832-85605 GCA_003550325.1 Gigaspora rosea
TTTTTAATTGCTCTGCGAGATGGTTGCTCTACAGTTACATTATTGTAAGATAAAGAGTATGATAAGTTGTAAATATTGTTGTAATTTAGTGTGAGGTATGTTTCAGAGTTTGAACTAGGGTTTTTAGAGAAATTGTTAGCAAGGTTATTGTATATACAGTCCTGATGTGCAAGTACTTTGTGTAATGTAATTTGAAGGTTATAGGATTGAATAAGGTTTAATAAGGTATACCAAATAGGCCAGTAATTGTAGGAATATTGTTTGTGAGAATAAGGAGGTTTGTGGAATAAGTTGTAGAATTTGGAAATAATAGATTGGGAGTCTGTGTATATAGATATTTTACTGTTACGTGGGCATGTACAAACTGCTGAAAGAATAGCTATAAGCTCAGCTTTGTAAGAAGAAGGCCAGGATCGTATTTGAGCAGAGTATGATTGAACAATAGAGTTGTCATGAATTTGGATCCAACCAATACTCATTTTGTATCTTTCATTAGTAATATTAGTAACTGATCCATCAGTATAGAAGGTAAGTGAATTAAGTGATTGGTTATTGGATGCAATTTGGTATAAGGAGTTAGAGGCGGTATTAAATATAAAGATTTCATGAATAGGGTTGTTAGGAATTGGTAGTATTGGGATAGGAGGTGTGTTTTGTGTATTGCGAACTGCTATAGAATAAAGCAAGTCTAGGAAATTAGCATAAATTTTAAGTTTGTTAGAAGGATTGTAATAGCACTTCCTTCTATTGAATTGGGTCGAAAGTGTAGCGGAGATATCAAAGGTACAGTGATCAAGAATTCGGTTGGTGTTGTAACTACAACCTGTACATGGCATACAGATAGTTTCAGATATTGGATAGAGATTGGAGTTGGGGTTATTTGTTTGGATAGTCCAGTGTGTAATATTGATTGTGTTGGTGCTATTATTAAATTTGCGAGCTTTTCCTATAATAATATCTTGGGTATTTTCGTTATATGTGATAAGCCAAGATTTAGATTTACTGCAAAAATGGTCTGTAGTAAAGGATAAAGTATTTGTAGGTAGTAGTTGAAGGGAAGGGGATATAGAGCGAGTTGTGGGATTAGATAGGATTAATTGTTCAAGAGTGGTAAACTAGCCTGGTTTACGGCCTGTATATAGTTGATTAGTGCGAGATGAGATATGATTCCATTCTAGCAATATAGAGTTATCAAAAGATGTGAGTTGTTGAAGATAGATGATATTTTTGAAGCGGAGTTGTTTTTTGAAGTGTATGTACTGAGGGTGGGTATTAAGAATAGATTCAAGAGAAGTGTAGGGATATTGTAAAGTAAAAGGCTTTGAGATGTATATATTGGTATTAATATATAGACTAGTATAATTGAAAAGGTGAATAATTTTACAGGTTGTTGTGTTTTTATTGGAGCCATCAATTTTGGGATTAGGGTGTTGTAAAATATTTATAGGTGACCAGAGGTTGTTTTGTAGATCCTGTAAGCGTATGTATGTACTAAGACCGAGAAGGTCTAGGTTGTTAATTCGTAGTAAAAGATTAGGAATATGATGTTGTAGCTGGATGTCCCAAATATTTTTAATACCATAGATATTATGATTTAACATAGTGCTATTTGGTGTACTTGATGAAAGATAAGATTTATGTTTTGCAAATATAAGATATTTAGAAAGAAGTTTGAGACATAATGATTTAGATAATACAATGTTGTATATGCGGTATTCAAGAATTGGGGTAATGACATTGTTAATTATATAACAAACTTGTTTGTCTGTAATCTTTTTAGGACGTAATATTTGTAGAAGTTGAAATATTTCTTGAGTGATATGTTTAGCTTGTATAGAATATTTAGCAGTGGCTGTAAACCAACATCCTAAGAATTTGAAAGGTGTGTGTAAAAGTTGGTTTGAAATTTGAGAATTAAGGAATTGGAGAGAAGATTGGAACTTAGTGTTAGATAGGAAAATGGATTTGCTAGGGTTGACTTGGATATGTGCCATAGAGTAAAATGTAGTTGCAGTATTAAGTATTTGTTGTAACTGATCGGAAAAGGAAGCAATCCATAGTGTATCATCCATTTATGCGAGAACTGAAGTTGATATTTGTATAGTTTGACTTTGTATTGGATGAATAGAAGAAGTATATGTAGAAGATATTGTATAGCCAGTAAATTTGATTTTGATTTTATTAATAAAGGGGTCATAATATATTCTCTATAAAAGTAGTGTTATTGTTTCTCTTTGATCAATTCCATCTTGTACTGGATAACATGGAGATAGTCCCAGATTAGTTATAACTTGGTTGGATCGGAAGAGTAGAAGATTAGTAAGAATATTAATGAGCTGGTTAGGAAATTGAAGGCGCCTGAGAGATAGTTTAAGTAGATCTATATTGACAGACTCATATGCCTTGCTCATATCTAGGAGCCAGAGCTGTTGTTTGTTACAGTATGCTTGTTCAATAAAGTTATTAAGTATATGTATAGGAGTATTAGTACTATTACCAGGAAGTGCAATGTAATTGTGAGGGTTGAGAATAGAGTGTTCAGATAAGGTTTGGTTTAAGCGATTAGTTAAGATTTTTGTATAGAGTTTTTTGGTATGTTCTATAAGACTAATTGGTCAGGTATTGTTGAGGTTACCATCAAATTGGGGCTTTTTAGAAATTGGGTATATTCTGCTATCCTTCCACTGTTTGGGAATCTTTTGTATTTGGATACATCTGTTAAGTAGTGATGTTATTGCCTGGTGCATATTTGGTCCTATATGTTTCAACATTTCATAGCTAATTCCCGAAGGACCACATGCTTTGTTGTTAGGAAGTTGACTGATTGTGTTTTGAACTTCTTCTAGTATAATAGGTTGTAGGATAGAATTATACCAGGATGGGTTAATAGTTGAAATTGGAGTATATTCTTATGACCAATATTGGTCAAAAATGTTTTGGTTATATGGCTGGTGATGTGTCCATTGTTCAAAGTGATGTGAAATATGCTGGTTAATGAGTGTAGGATCTGTGATAACTTGATTAGTAGTAGTAATATTGTAAAAATGTACAGGGTCTTTGTGTCTGTTGAGGATACTATTAATCATTTTAGTAGGTTGAGTTAGCAACTTTTCTTGTCTTGTTTGAATAGCTTGATTAATATGGTTGTATAAGTGTTGAGAGTTTTCAAGGTTTCGTGCATGATATATGGTTTTAAGAAAGGGTTTGATAGAGTTGAGCCAGTTTGAAAGTTCATCTGGGTAGTAAGGGGGTGGAGGGATTTAAAAGTTATGTTTAGTATTAATGTAATCAGTGAGGTCATATGTAGGTTGTGATATAGGTATATTATTTTTAAGGGCTATTTTGAGATCTTTGTGTAAATTGGTAGCTTTTGAAGTAAAAGTATGAGTAAAGTTACGGATAGTATATTTGTGATTAAGAATGTGGGAGAGGCAGCATTAATTATACTGGTTTGTATCTTGTGCCATGTTTTTTCAAGAGATTCAGTTGTTGTAGTATTAAGTGGAATATGGTAATATTGGATATAATAGTTAATTTGGTTTGTAAAGTCTTCTCATTTTTCTGTTGTCATAGCCTTATAGTTAAAAGTGCGGCGTTTATTACGATGTTTATGTTTGGGTTGTTGGCAGGTTAAAAAGGACCATTGGCTAATGAGTATTTGGTGATCACTATGACTAGATAAAGAAGGATCATCGAGGTAGAAGGTGGTAAGATATGGAATTATTGGTTGGGCTGCCAAATATAGTCAATTCGGCTACTGTATCTATTGCTACTCCATGTATAATCTAATGTATTAGTATATGAAGCAAGATCGTACATATTGGATCCATTAAGATGGTTAAGAAGTAGGTATTTTAATGAAGAGGGTAGTGAAGTAAGCATTGAGGCATTAAAGTCTCCTAAAATTATAGGGTATAGTTGGTGCTGAAGTGCTTGTTGTAACTATTGTATAACCTTGCTTTGTGTTTTGTTTCTGGTGGTAGAGTTTGTAGATGATAGGTAAACAGAAATAATTCTGAATTTGAAGTTATGTTTAAAAAATATGTCTATGGCAACAGCCCCTCCTAGGTGGTTTAAAATATTATGAACATGAGTATTGTTTATCATAATACCAGTTCCTTCTTTGGATTCAAGAGAGTTGGACCAAAAGTATGAGAATTAAGAAGTGTTAAGAAATCGATTAGATAGGAGGTTAGCTATTTTGTTTCAGTAATACTAATGATATGTAGGTTATTTTTGGAACAGTACTCTTCCCATAAAAGTTTTTTCTCTGGATTGTTATATCCTTGAACATTGTGGGTAGCTATGTTTAAAGTTAGCAAGGAATTAGTGGGTTGGGGTAAGATTGTAGGATTGAAAGGTGAAGATTTGAGCAGAATCTTGTCACAGTATAGCAAATCCTCAAAGGGTAAAAGAGAGTGCTTAGGTAAAGGTATAGGGTCATTAGGTAAATATATATGTGCTTCTTTGTAATCAGTTGTTTTGTTTGTATAAATAGATATTTTGATATATTGTTAAGAATAGTACTGAGGGTAGTTATCATGTATGTATTGTAAAAAGGATCCTATTGTTTGAGATGATAGTAAGATTAGTAGTTTGTAGTAATTAAGAAATCTATTGTAGCATGTATTAGAGGTGTTTTGGTTTAGGTTTTGTTGAGTTTGTACCTCAGAAGAATGAGATGAATTGGTATCTGAGGTATGTTTATGTTCTGTAGAAGCGCTCGCCGTTTTATGCTTGGTTCTCACAGCTGCGCAGGATACTATAGTCTGCCCTGTTCGTTGGGTCTGACTGTCGTTATCTTGGTCCTCCGCATAAATAGGCTTTTCTGCCTGCCTACTTATATCATTCTCCTCCAAAAATGGTCTACTATTAGTAGAGGACATCATTATTTTGGAGGTGGCAGCTGCATCAATGTTATCTACAAAACAGTTTATTGAAAAGAGAGGAATTTTTTTATAGAAGGAGAATTATCGATATGAATTGTTGAAGAAGTGTTTTCAAAGATAGAGGAATAAGCAGAATTTTTGTAATATTTAACGATTTGTGTAAAGGAAGNGATATGAATTGTTGAAGAAGTGTTTTCAAAGATAGAAGAGTTATTGGTTGGAGTTGTTTGAGGTTTAGATTGTGAACTATTTATAAAGAGAGAGTTCTCAATATTAGAGAGGGTTTGGAAATTAATGTTGAACTTTGTATTAAGAATATTTTCTGCAGAGGAATAAGCAGAATTTTTGTAATATTTAACGATTTGTGTAAAGGAAGGCTTTTGATTATCTTTAAAAAGATCGAAATATATAATAATTCTAGCTAAAAAGTCTGTATTTACGAGGTTGTGTGTAATAGTTGAAATTGCTTGCTCTTTAGTTAAGTGCAGAATATTGTGATTTTGGGCAGCTGTATTTTGGTAAGCTGTAAGATATTTGTAAAAGAAAAGGTTACGGTGGCCAGTAAATATAGAGGTAGAGTTGTTTTTGCAAAATTCTTCTTCAGCTTCATTGGCAAGTTTATCAAGAAGTTAGGTAGATATAGGTTTCTTGAAAGTAGCTTCATATTCAGCATCAATATGAAATATTGTTGAATCTACTTGGAGTTCTTCGAAATTTTTGTTTTTTTTTGGGGTATGTTTCAAATGATTATTTTAGTAGATCTTGAAATAGCTTGCTAGTGTCATGTTTGTAATCTGTAATATAAGAGCAGTCTAAGTGTTTGCATGTAAGTAAGTGAAAATTAAGGTGCCGATAGCACTCATCTCATCTTTTTTTAAAATTGTAAGGGCATTGTAGGTTTATATGAGGTGGTAGGAGTTTTTTTAGTTGACGAATAAAGTGTCGACGAATCTGATGTTTTAGAGAGTTGCGTATTTGTTCTTTTTCAAGTGGTTCAATGAATTGTCAGTTATAAATTGGAAAGAATTCTTCAAACCATTTGTTGAAATGGTCTAGAGAGTTTTGAAGGGAAGGAATAGAAAAATTTTGAAGGAAAAGTGATTGAGGTATATTAAATAATAGTTGAATATTGAATTTTTTATCAGATTTAATAGTAAGATATCTTTCGTTTAAGTTTGTAGTAACTGTACTAGAAAAAAGTTTAAATTCTGTAGGACTAAGGTTGAGGTCTTCTGCAAATTTGTTGTAGTTAATAGCTTGATATTTGTCAGAGAGAAATAAATGTAAACGAGCTAAGTTTAAACAAAATTGTAAACAGTTTTCAGGTTTGTAAGGAGGGATAGTAATAGAAGATACAAAAATCACTGCATAATTAAATTGTGTAAAGAAAATAGTTGTGAATTTGTGAAGGATTTTTTTAAAAGTAGTTTCAAGAATATTGAATGGGATAGTTAATGTTGGAGTTAATTTGGCGAATATAGTTTGTTAAGAAGTCAGGTCGGTTACCTGTTATAAGACGAATAATATAATGAAAACTGGCTTTGAGAGGTTTGTTATTTTTAGTCTCAGGTTTAATTATACTTCTAGGATAGAAATTATACAGATGGGTTTTTAGAAATTCAAATAATTGAAAAGAAAAAGGTGTTTGTAGCTTGTTATTAGATTGTATCTCCTTAGATATTGGGAAGTTGGCGATCCAGTCAAATGTAGGATTAAGTTTGAGGTGTGTTTTGGATTGGTTAGAAGTAGAGATGTCATTACTGGATTGTAAAGTAGATGCATAAAAGGGTTGAGTAGATTTGGAATTGGGAGTTAAATTGTCTACAGCTTGTTGGTGTTGTGGCATTTCTGGTAGATTAGTATTTTTTGGGCTGTTTGTAGTAGAATGATCTGTAAATTAAGAGCTAGGTTTATTCAAGGATTTAGAAGTATCAGTATCTATTTCCATCATTGTAGATATTGTAGTTGATTGTTGGCTTTGTTGACTTTGCTGTTGTTGTAGTTGCTGCTGTAGCATTTGTTGTTGGGATTGTTGTTGGATTTTTTGTTGGTTTGGTTGTTGCTGTGAAGTTTGTTGTTGTTGTTTAGCAGATTTGGAGGTAGTATGCTGATTGTCTTTAATTGTAGTGAGAGGTTGAATAGTTTGTGAGAGATCAGATAAGCATTTTTTGTAATAAACATTGTTTGAATAAAATATAGCATTGTTGTTAAGAAAATGGCGATTTTTTTTAATTGATTTTGTGCATTGAACAGGTTCTTTACACTTGTGACATTCATGTGTACAAGGGATATGTCATGAATTGGTGAAGAAGGAATAGTATCTGTGGTTTTAGAAAGTCTAGTAACGAGTTTATTGGTTTGTTTTTTAGTAGAGCTTGCAACAAGGTGTTCATTAGTTGTATATTTATTATTAGTATCTTTAGTGATAAAATGAGTATAGAATTTACTACAGAAACAAGTTTGAATAGTAGATGTAGTGGGAGCAGGAATAAAGTGAGTAGCTTTGACATTAGGGTCACGTAAAATAGTTTCAAGACATCGGGTTGGTTTAGTATTAGGAAGAGTAGGTTTGGCTATAGCAGGATTATCTTCATAGACAAAGATACCAAATCTGCTAGGGTATTGTGCATAAAATGCATCAAGGTCAATAGTGTCTGGGCTAGTGCTTACCGGTGTAGGCATTTTGGATATAGTAAGGCAGTATATATTTATATAGGATTATTTAAGGGAGTATTAGATAGATTTAGTAAATAGAATAATGAAATAGAGATCGTTGAGAGCTTTACAAAAAGGTATAATTTGTTTTGTGTAACATAATACCAACTGAGCAGCAAATCTTACGTTTTTGATACTCCTGCACTTACTCTTTTGATACTCCTGTATGTACCCCAAAATTACGCTTACTTTTTTTGATGCAGATCTGCATATATACACGTGACTTGTGTTACACAAAGGCCCAGTGCATTGTTTTTGCAAAATAATTTTTGGTTACACGCCACTAATGTCGTGTAACGTTACACAAGTCTAATTTTGCCCGGCATTAAGCTTAATGCTGGTGGGCACTATCATGATAATGCTTCTGGCGGGGTTAGACATAATTCCGGCCCACTCTAACTCTAAATCTAGTGGTACCCTAACCCGGCATTAAGCTTAATGCTGGTGGGCACTATCATGATAATGCCCCGGCGGGGTTAGACATAATTCTGGCCCACCCTAACCCTAAATCTAGGAACCCTAAAAACTAATTGTTCGAAGCAACATCCAATCACAGTACATATACTAGATGCATATGTCGTGTAACCAGTATATGAACTGTGATTGGATGTTGCTTCGAACAATTAGTTTTTAGGGTTCCTAGATTTAGGGTTAAAGTGGGCCGGAATTATGTCTAACCTCGCCGGGGCATTATCATGATAGTGCCCACCAGCATTAAGCTTAATGCCGGGTTAGGGTACCACTAGATTTAGGGTTAGGGTGGGCCGGAATTATGTCTAACCCCGCCGGGGGCATTATCATGATAGTGCCCACCAGCATTAAGCTTAATGCCGGGTTAGGGTACCACTAGATTTAGGGTTAGGGTGGGCCGGAATTATGTCTAACCCCGCCGGGTGCATTATCATGATAGTGCCCACCAGCATTAAGCTTAATGCCGGGCAAAATTAGTCTTGTGTAACGTTATACAACATTAGCAGCATGTAACCAAAAATTATTTTTGCAAAAACAATGCACCGGGCCTTTGTGTAACACAAGTCACGTGTATATATGCAGATCTGCATCAAAAAAGTAAGCGTAATTTTGGGGTACATACAGGAGTATCAAAAAAGTAAGTGCAGGAGTATCAAAAACGTAAGATTTGCAACTGAGCAAGTATGTGTTATACAAGTCACGTGCTATTTAGGTCACGTGATATACAAAGTCACGTGTTACACAAATCACGTGCTACACAAGGTGTGCCAAATTGTATAGTTTAGGTAACATTGCTTTGTATAAATTAAAGGTTACAATGAAGTAAATATTTGTTTTGTATAAAATTAATTAATAATTGTTTAATTAACTAAAGAACCAATAAGTTTCAGGTTATTAAAAATGTGGGTAGCACAGTTTTAAGTTACATAAAAACTGCCTAAAGGGATTTTTTGTAGCAGAGTTAAAAAAGAAAAAGGAAAAAAAAAATATAAAAAAGTTAAAGGTTTTTTGGGTATATCTCAGTCAGTTTTAGAGCTACAAACTTGAAGTACAGCTTATTATAATAAAAAAAGTATGCTCTTTAACTTATTCTTAGTCTGCAAAATAGATTAAAAAGGCCGTTTTGGATATATTTTGAAGAAAATACAATTTTAGGCCAAAGGCCCTTTACTTAATGAGTTTGAGGATTTTTGCAATGAAATTTGATTATTATATATATTTTTGAAGGTGAAGCAAGTTTGTTTAAGGGTAAGAACTAGGTTGACTTAATAAACTATAAAGTTAAAAAGGATTTTTGAAATAATTAAGCTAGAAAATTTTGTGTACAAGTGATTAGGGCAGTGCCATTAATCACCTAATTATTTTTTATCAGAGGCCTACTCCCCTCCCTTTTCCTCAATATATAAATAGTCAGGTTCTTATATATAATTTCAACTTTTTTTACCCCTCTCACCCCCTAAAAAATCACCTGATTTTTGTTACTCCCCTTAGCAGGAAGAGTTTTGAGTTCATTATGCAAAATATTAAAAAACAATTATTTAATTTTTTACTTTTTTGCTAGTTCTAGAACTACCATTATGATTTGAACGACCTCTACTATAACATGGTCTTGCAGACCTAGAGATATGACTATTGTGATCATGCTCAGTGGATTCTAAATTGTAAATAAATAAATAATAAGCACCAATGTAAACGATTAAAATAAATCAAATATCAGTAATATAAAAATATCATTGAACAATTTAATTAATACCTTGTAAATTGTTATAAAATTCTATATTTGCGGGTGTGGCGACTTAGGGAAGTTGGTAAGTTGTCACCCCCAAGTGGCAGGTCTTGAGTTCAAATCCCACTGGCGACGCTTTTGAAAAAATAAACCTGTGTTCCGGTAACTGTTTCTTGTCGATCAGTTGGGTACATCACCTATAGTCCTTGGTTACCATTTTGAATGGGAGCTTTCGGGCAAAGTTGTATCTCGTGACACAGACAAATCCAAGAAACCGGAGAAACAGAAACCCATTTGGCAAGTCCCGAGTAAGGAGGTAGCTCTGATCTTCGACGGTGCTAACCAAAACTGGAATATTGGACCAAAACTGGGGAACCAGACGTTGTCCTTGGGGACAAGGTCTACCAACCTGGCCGCCGGAGTCGCACCGGAGAAAAAGGACCCATGTTGAGGAATTGGGGACCAAGGGGAAAAAAACAATAATAGCACCTAATGCCGGGTAGATCAACCCTTCCGGGCCAACTGGATTGGAAGTCTGGGAAAACGGTGAAGGACCGGTAAGAAAGTGAAGGTGAGTACTGGGGTTAGAGCGAAACTTATAAGGGCAGAAGTAGGTAATGGTAGCGGTTGGGTATCCCTGACTGCAAGTTGCTTTCCTCGGTGAGTGCGTAAGTTACCGAAGTGTAGGTAATACCTGTATGGGACAGGGACTGCTCTACCAAGTTTACCTGCGAGGATAAATTAGTCCTAAGAAGATGTAGATAGCATCCGGGACTGTCTTCGACTGACTAATGTATCGGAGGGCTGTACCGGTGATCACAAGTAGGATTGACATGCGAAGCTTGGACCAGAGGGTTTAAATAGGCAATCCCCTAGTCGGGTTGTAGGTATGGCAACTAGTGTAGAACCTTCGGGCAGACTACTTAAATTAGACAACCAAAAGTTGTACGTGTGGCTAGTTGTACTCTCATT
>QKWP01001918.1:88830-99843 GCA_003550325.1 Gigaspora rosea
ACTGCAAGTTGCTTGCCTCGGTGAGTGCGTAAGTTACCGAAGTGTAGGTAATACCTGTGTGGGACAGGGACTGCTCTACCAAGTTTACCTGCGAGGATAAATTAGTCCTAAGAGGATGTAGATAGCATCCGGGACTGTCTTCGACTGACTAATGTATCGGAGGGCTGTACCGGTGATCACAAGTAGGATTGACATGCGAAGCTTGGACCAGAGGGTTTAAATAGGCAATCCCCTAGTCGGGTTGTAGGTATGGCAACTAGTGTAGAACCTTCGGGCAGACTACTTAAATTAGACAACCAAAAGTTGTACGTGTGGCTAGTTGTACTCTCATTTAATGTAATTCAATTGTGGGTGCGCCCAAAGAGGCGCCCTTGATCTACAGGCTTGATTAAATAAACTCTCACCCAAAGCGAGAACTTTGACACAAAAAAAAAAAAAAAAAAATTCTATATTTGCATATGAGGTATCGAAGAAATGAAAATTTAATTAACATAATAATTCATATACTAGTTACAACAACAAATATATTATATATTTACCTTTACTAACGGCTTTGCCCTTATTGGCATTATCAGCATCATTACTAGTGATAACTGCTTCATGATTTATAACAAAAAAAATCAGATTGTACCAGTTACTACAAGAAATGGTTATTAGAATTTATAGTAAATGCATCACCAAATCTTAATACGGAAGCAGCGGCATTTCTAAATTTTTTTGTAGGAGCATGTGTATTACCCGATTTTTTTTGGAGCAGAGGAACTAGAGGTAGCGGCAGCATTACCAGATTTTTTCGGGGGCAGGAGAATTACCAGATTCTTTTGAAGGAGAATTACCAAGCGATTTCACAGGCGAATTTCTAGGCATTGAAGATTTCTAGGCGTTGAAGAATTTCTAGGCGTTGGAGAATTTCTAGTCGTTGGGGAATTTCTAGGTGATGGGAAATTTCTAGGCAATGAGAATTACTAGACAATAAGAAATTACTAGGCGAAAGGAAATTACCAAGCGAAAGGGAATTACCAAAAGATACTGCAGAGAAATTAATATTAGGTGCACTACCAGGTCTCACATTGTATGAGCGCGAAATACACCATTCGGGGTCCTAGGTGGTAGTGAAGCACTGCTGTTGACATTAGCATATTCCCAATGATGTCTTTTTATTTTGTTTGTGTTTTTTGTTGCAGAAGTAATTTCGCACGCTATCAAGATTTTTCTTAACTAAAAAAAATATTTAGTACTGATATTTATCTAAGAAATTTCGAACTAGCATTTAATGCAGAAATAGTTACTCTAGTATAATGCCATTTTTTATTTACCACTTTAACAACATGATTGTGTCTGTCTTTTTCTTTTTCATGAATATTATAAATTCCTAGTTGACGTTTTTCGTTGGCTGCATCTTCATTAGTTTCCGAAGGTTCATCACTATGATAGGCTCTATTTTCCATTATTTTTTTAATGTCCCTTAATGCTTGATTTCTTGAAATATCAACAGGAAGAAGGTTATTAAAATGTTCATTATCAGTTTCTTGAAGTTGGTTAAACCCCTTCTTTCATCGTTTAACTTTCTATAAATTATATAATTAAAAAATATATAAGGCAGTACCGATATTTATATAAATAATCTAAAAAAAAAGGCTTACTGATTCCATTCTTCCGTTCTTATGCATTCTTGCACGATCTTGACTGTCCTACTCCGGGTTCTGTTGCTTGTGATATTTTTCCCTTTGATGTCTGTGCTGTTCCTTTATTATTTTCAAAATATGATAGTCTTCCACCTGATATCTTTTTATGTCTCGTTTTACTGTTTTAAATGTATCTCGAAAAAACACATTCTTAAAGTTAACCCAACACTTAGATGGGTCAGATTGATTAGATTGTTCTAATCCAGTTAGTGAAATTATGATATCGTTCTATATTAATAAGGAAAAATAAATTTGTCGCACCTGTGACATGTCGCACCCCTGGTTCGGCCAATCAAATCGCATGATTTTATAGACAAAAAAAATTTTTTTTTAAAAATTAAAAATTATACATAATAAAGTGTAAAATTTATATAAAATAGCATACTATATAATGTAAAATTTTATTCTGAACAACCTTTTCTAAATCATAAAGATAGATTGTCTTAGTAAAAAAATGTTTTATAAGAAAAATCAAAAATTTCCAAAGTTAGCACATATAAAACTTTTTTTTTACTAAAACAATCTACCTTTTTAACTTAGAAAAAGTTGTTTAGTATAAAATTTTACATATAATCTTTAGACGTAAAGATAGATTTATATTAGTAAAAAAATGTTTTATTTGTGCTAACATTTGAAATTTTTGATTTTTCTTATAAAAGGTTTTTTTTACTAAGATAATCTATCTTTATGATTTATAAAAAGTTGTTCAGAATAAAATTTTACATTATATGCTTTGATACCGCTTATTTCTTTTTACATTTTACTAGTAAAATTTTGAATTTTTAAAAAATAAAATTTTTTGCCTACAAAATCGTGCGATTTGATTGGCCAAATAGGGGTGCAACATGTCGTGGGTGCGACAAATTTCTATTCCCTATTAATAAATTCAAACAAATAGATAGATCATTAATATAAAATACCGAGATCTATATAGATTAAGTTAAATAGTATAATTGCCGATATTTATTTAGCAAATTAAAAAAGTACTATTTTTTTATCAAAAATGATACAATAATATATACTCTTAATAATTTTTTTTTGCTCGGAGAGAGTTCCCAGCGCCTTTTTGTAACCCTACGCCTGTTACGACCATTTCTGCTGTGTTTGTTGCTGTTGTNATCAAAAATGATACAATAATATATACTCTTAATAATTTTTTTTTGCTCAGAGAGAGTTTCCAGCGCCTTTTTGTAATCCTATGCCTGTTACAACCATTTCTGCTATGTTTGTTGCTGTTGTAATTGTTGTTGCTATTGTTACTATTGTTGCTGTTGCTGTTGTTGCTGTCACTATTGCTATCAGTTTCTAAAGAACGGGCCCTTTTTTCATAAAATTATCGATTTTGTTACCCAGATACTTTATTTCATTTTTTAATTATTTTAATTCATCACCTACAACCCAAAAAAAAAAGAAGTCATCTAGCATGTAAAAAAAAAGCCACAGTACCGATATATATATAGAATCACGCCTAATATGCATATGTGCTTCAAATATATGTATATATGTCCAGTATGTAATATCATTAATTTATTACCTCTTTCGTTCGATTTTTCATTTTTTTATTTTTGCTTCTTTCGATGGTTACTAATAAACGAGAAATACTTGAGGATAAACGAGAAATACTTGAAGATAAACGAGAAATACTTGAGGCACATGAGAGACTCATGTTGGATAATGTGAAGACTTTTGCATTTCAAAGTGATATAGTAAGTGCTTCTTGTATAGAAAAAAAAATAGAAACTGTTTTTTTATTACCTTTGGAGAGAAATAGAGAAAAGTGTATATACATGTATCACAACGCATTTTTTTTTTGTTTTCTTATATAGCATCAAAACAAAGCACGTACTGTTATCGTATGTACTCGTGTATATATCAGCAAATATAATAGGGCGTAATATTACGAAAAAATTTACGACCTGTAAAAATGGCGTAATATAAAGTAAGATATTTTGAAAACTTGCGAAATAATAAATTACAAAATATTACATAAGTTATTACGAAATATTACGTAAGATATTTCGCAATATTTCGAAATAAACAGAATAATATTACGAAAAATTTACGGATATTAAATTAAATCGCATTAATTCAGAACAGACTAAAGATAATTAAAATAAGTAAAACTACTGAAATAGCTAATGTATATTATTAAAAAACAATACTATTTTAGAAATTTAAATTAGATTATCACTAAATTTATTTTAATATAAATCAAGAAAATTTTGAATAAATTAAATTGTTTCGTTTAGACAGCAATAAATTAAATTGTTTCATATTAGTCCGCAATATTCAAATTAAACGTAAAATGTATCAAATAAGAGTGATAGGAAAATTACTAAGTAGTTGATAATAGTATTATTTAATTAAATCTAAAACATTCAAATAAATTCTAATTAATTATAAAATTAATTCTAATATATTATATTATTAAAATAATTGAATAAATTGCTGTTTTTCGCTATTTTTTATTTCTTACCTTTTAAAGCTTCAACTTTAGTTAGGATTATTATAATATTTGCGAATTAAACCGATTCATTAAATGTATTAGTCCCTAACAAACTATTATTCTAGAAAATCTCTATTATTTCGCATTAAACTTTATTATTTTAAAATTTACAAGATTTATGTAGATTTCTACATGAACTACAGAAATAGTTATTTAAGGGTTAATTTAATGTGAATAAAAGTTTTAAGAAGTAAAATTTCTACATTTTTAGAAAATCAATTAATGGTCTAATACGTTATATAGTTTAATACATATCGCTACATAGCAAAATGATTACTTTACTATAAAACTTTCTGTATAATATCTTAAATAATTTAAAATAATTCGAATCAAATAAAATTATTCTGATATAAATCAATATTAAAATTAATTAAAATATTTCAAATAAAAACTTGTAGGGATATTTAAATTTAAAAATTTTAATCTTTTACTTGATTTAATCGAAGTTA
This sequence comes from Gigaspora rosea, assembly GCA_003550325.1. Taxonomy (NCBI): domain Eukaryota; kingdom Fungi; phylum Glomeromycota; class Glomeromycetes; order Diversisporales; family Gigasporaceae; genus Gigaspora; species Gigaspora rosea. The sequence continues at coordinate 93,471 of QKWP01001918.1, forward strand.
TTTAATTTTTAGTTTATATGAAACATTCATTATTTAAAATATTATTAAAATCTAATAACTGTATTCATATAAATCAAAACAATTCGATATATTTCATATATACTTAATATTTTTGAATTTATTCTACTATTGTTTGTCAATTTTAATTATTTAAGATTATAATTTGCAAGCGAGCAATTTACTTGCAAAAAGTTTAATTGTATAGCATTTATTTCAATATTACAGTATAATAATTTGTTTAAGTTACATCTGGTGTACTTTCTACGCACTATATTCTGCTTGTTTCATTTTGCTATATTCATATTAATTCGCAACAATGCGAATTTATTAGAATAAGTTTTATTAGTCTCACAATTGTAAAGTTTTTTTTTAAGGTAAAAATTTTACTTTATAAGCATCATTTAAACCCCTTACATATTTATTACTTTAGATCATATATTTAAAATTCCCAATTACATAAAAATCTAGAATGCTTCTTCATAACAATAGAATTATGCATAATTTGTTTAATTTACTATAAATGGCATCGATTGTTTTTAAGCAGATAATTTATTTAAAAGTATTTTGCTTATCCTAAATATAGTAATAAAAGGTTATAGTTTAATAGGGGCTAATACATTTAAGGAAGTCGCTTTATTGCGCATTGTTTTATTAGGGGTTATTAAAAGTATTGTGAAATATTTCTAATGTATTTAATATATTAAATAGGGAAAATAAATTTGTCGCACCCCTTGGTTCGGCCAATCAAATCGCACAATTTTATAGGCAAAAAAATTTTTTTTAAAAATTAAAAATTTTACATAATAAAGTATAAAATTTATATAAAATAGCATACTATATAATGTAAAATTTTATTCTGAACAACTTTTTCTAAGTTATAAAGATAGATTGTCTTAGTAAAAAAAAACGTTTTATAAGAAAAATCAAAAATTTCCAAAGTTAGCACATATAAAACTTTTTTTTTTACTAAAACAATCTTTCTTTTTAACTTAGAAAAAGTTGTTTGGCATAAAATTTTACATATGATTCTTAAACGTAAAGATAGATTTATATTAGTAAAAAAAAAGTTTTATATGTGCTAACATTTAAAATTTTTGATTTTTCTTATAAAACGTTTTTTTACTAAGATAATCTATCTTTATGACTTAGAAAAAGTTGTTCAGAATAAAATTTTACATTATATGCTTTGATATCGCTTATTTATTTTTACATTTTACTAGTAAAATTTTGAATTTTTAAAAAATAAAATTTTTTGCCTACAAAATCGTGCGATTAGATTGGCCGAATCGGGGGTGCGACATGTTGCGGGTGCGACAAATTTCTATATTTCTATTCCCTATTAAATAACTTTAAATTAAATAAATAACATGAATAATAATTGTCTTATTCGAATATTCTGAAAGTTATATAAGTAATATATAAAAAATTGATTACTTTAGATAAAGTGAATATATTTAAATGCATTTGTAGTTAATAAGAAATAATTAAAGAACTTGATATATGCAAATAATTTGATTACATTAGAACTATCTTGAAAATATTTAAATAAATTCAATTTCCCTATCATCCTCTTTGTAATTTTCCTATCAACTTTATTTGACACATTAAATTCTCTCTTCCATACACATTCCTTATCCATTTATTACATTTTCTGCTTAATCTTTAATATAACTAAAACCTTTTGCATTTCTTCTTTATTTCATTTTTATTATATACATATTATATACTCTCTTTTATTTTTCTCTCCCTTTTACTCTCTCTTCCTTTCTCTTTCTTTTTTTCTCTCTCTCAAATGTCTGCTCAAAAATTAGGAAAAGGTGAAAAAATGTCTGCTAAAAGGCATGAAGATTTCGTAAAAATGACAGCTAAAAGGCGTAAAGATTTCTTAAGTATAATAGCTAATAGTCGCGTACCTCAGCTGGATACTGAGGAGGCTGCTGCGCAGCCTATCGAAACTATTGGCTCTGGATCTCCAAGACCTTCTGATGGTTAAAATTCAATAATATAATTTTTTTATTTCGTTAATTTCTATTTATAATATTTTTAAATTAATCTAATATTTAAAATAATTTAAGGGTAGGGTGAACATAGATCATTTTTCATATGATCTACGTGGTATATTAGATTTTTATATAGTAAATAAATAAATGCTTCTGATAAATTTTTTTAAGATTTTGACCAATTTGTATAAAATTTATACAATAGATAGTTTTAAATAGTTTGTTTATAATAATGAAGTTGCGCAATATTTATTGCTTTAAAAAAATCAACTTTACATATAATTAAATTTTTGTAGGATGCTATGATTTTTGTAGGTTGTACAAAGAATTGATTGGTCAGATCATATGATGTTTACATGTAAATTATATGACATCATATAAATTGGTTACACAAAGTTGATTTACAATCGATTTTATATGAAATTGGAAATTTGTACACCCTACCCTTAAGAACAAATTACTTTGACCGAAATTAAGGATATGCTTATTGGGCTATCCGAAAAAGTTGATAGATTGGAGCAAAAGATTTCGAATATAGATAGTCGTATGTCAGAAGGTCTTAACCTTTCGAATGAAACAAAATTCGTTAAAGTAATTATTATTTTTATCAGTTATATAAAATGTTTATAATTAATTTAATCTAAATTAATAATATTTTTATTTTATAATAGCAAACTTGTGCAGCAATAGCTAAACAGCTAATTGCAAAAAATATTTACCCTACAGAGGAACAATTTAAGACTGAAACTGAGGAATAACTTCTAGAAAATGAAGCAGAATTCTACGAAGGAATGGATGATAGAGATTGGAATACATATTATAAAGATAAACTCGCAAAACCTGTAAATTTTTTCATAAATTCGATTACATTTGAATTGTGTTAAATTATTGCATTTTCGTTTTTTTAATATTGTTTTTTAAAATATCAATGTATTTGAACTAATCCGAAATGCTTTAAATTCATTCGCATAAATTTATTTTTTAGCTCTAGCTCAGCATCGAACTTGCAAAAGTCGAGTTTCTTCGAAAATTAAGGAATTAGTTTTCGCCATTTTTGGGGAAGCCCTCTTAAACCCAATTAACACAAACGCCACGCTGCAAACTATTACGGCATGGAAGCAATCCGCCAAAACAAAATCATGCTATAGAAAGCTTTTCAAACCCATAAATGAAAATAATGCTGACGAGACCTATGTGCATATTTGCGAGGGCATGACCAGCTGCTATACCCACCAATATGCAATTGGCATACACAATAACAGTATGCCAAATATTGCTAAACGAACATTATGAAAAGCTCACTATGAGCAGTGATGTCACTTGGCCATTTGGCCGACCATTGGCCGCGGCCAATGGCCGAGGCCAAAAGGCCAAAAATATAAATTTCATTTTTGGCCGAAACGGCCAAATAAAGCTAGTAATCTGATTGGTCCAATATTAATACATGTTTATTACTAATTAATTATATAACTTTAAGCATTTAAAGATATAGCTAGAATGAAGTTTATTTATATGCTTTACATGCTTTTTAATTTCATGTTTAATCAGGCCCAAATTTAGATATCTTTAATAAAATAAATCATTCAATATTTAAAATAAATAATAGATTAAGGATTTTAGAATTAAAAAAAAAATAGCATATTTTGGAATAAATAAGAATTTAAAAAATCTTATTTATGTATTAAAATTTTGAAATTGGAAATGAAATTGGAGTGTTTAAAAACTTCTATTTGACGAAATAAGTAAAGTTTTTCGCGTAAATCAACTAACTATTTAATAATAACAAAATATATAGTAAATAATAAAACTTTGACTCAAATTCCATACTAAACCTTCACTCAAAAATTAATTACTATTAAACCTTTGCCCAAATTATTTTTTTATATAACTAACTGAACCTTAGCTAAACTTACTTACTAAACCTTACTTATTAAACCTTCGCTTAAATCATTTTTTATACAACTCGCTGAACCTTTGCTTAAATTATTTATTAAATTTTCACTTAAGTAGTTTTTCTATATAACTTACTAAACCTTTGCTCAAATTATACTAAACCTTTGCTTACTAAACCTTTGCACAAATTACCTTTGCTCAAATTACTTATTAAACCTTTGTTCAAATTATACTTTTATATAATTTTCTAAATCTTTGCTTAAATTACTTTTTTATATAGCTTATTAATTTTTAGTTAAATTATTTTAATATAACTTATTAAATTTTCGCTTAAATTATTTTTTATATAACTTATTAAACTTTCGCTTGGATTTTTTTTTATATAGCTTAACAAGTATTGCTTAAGTTATCATTTATATTACCGTAATATGCTTTCATACAGTATTTTTATACACTTTTCCTTTTTTATTACTATTTAGAGAAATTTGGCCGTTTGGCCATTTGGCCATTTGGCCATCGGCCAATGGCCATATCGGCCAAATAATTTTATTTGGCCTGGCCAATTGACATTCAACTTTGGCCGTAAAATTTTGGCCATTTTTGGCCAAATTATTTTGTATTGGCCGTTGGCCAATTAAATTTTGTTTGGCCGATTAAATTGCCATCACTGACTATGAGTGATAAAATAACTAAAAATAGACTAAATAAAAACATAGTAAATAATATATAATTAATTATATTTAAATTATTTAAATATACGTAAAATAATTCTAATATTTGTAAATTTAATTAAATAGGATAAGTTAATAGAAGGCACTGCTTGTCGCCCTCCTGCTACTGATGGTGAGGATTCTTTAACGGAAGATGAACAAGTCAAAGTTATTTCATCGTCTAGTAAGTGGGATCGAAAACGTAAGAGGCTCCTACCATATTCCGCACTACTAAAAAGTGCAAACAAGCAAGAGTTGAACAAAGCCCTGATTCTCCCCACTATTCACATACATCTGAATCATATCAAGACGATTCGCAACATCTTGCACAAAGCCAGGATAATCCGCATTCCACAAGCCAGGATAATCTGACTGTACCTTCCTCATCTTCAAGCCTCCTGTCTACACAAAAATCTCATTCTGAAGATGCTGGTTATCACGAATAAAATATAATTTTTTTTACTTTATATACGTTTTTATATTTTTTATTTTATTATATAATATATATATATTTTTTATTTTTATTACGTTTTTATTTTATTTTATATATATCTTATTTTTTTTTTATACTTTTTTATATATTTTTATTTTTTATTCTTTTTTATTTTATAGTTAATTTTATATTTATAATATTATTTTGGTTTTTATTTAATATATTTTTTTTCGTTTATCTTAATAAATACTTTAATTTTGTCAAAGTTTATCAATTCGAATTAGTTTGAAATAGTTTAGTACTATGAATATCATAGCGATTTTATTCTAATATTTTATCGCATGAAAATATTTACTTTTATTAAGTTTTATGTCATATTTTCGAATTATTCTAAAATAATTTGAAATGTTTTATAAAATATGCGTCTGAATTATTGTAAGTTTAACCGAAAACATGTAAAATATTTTGCATAAAGTTTATTTTTAGCCCTTAAATTTTTATACTTAATATCGTCTTTTAAATAATTTAATATACTGAACTTACCCCCTTATTTATAACAACTATTCAAGGCTTTATCCCACTCTTATTAATTAATACAATATCCCAATATTCTTTTTACAAATAGCTTCCAATATTGCTATTAAAATTCTTCTAAATATCTCTTATAATACTTATGAACAACTTTGGAAACCTTAATGTGCTAAACTTGCACAATGGAAAACCTCTCAAAACTTTAGCTCAACATCTACTATTTTTCCAAATCCACATACTTCTGTATATAAACATACTAGAATTCACTATACCTATAGTTGCATCTGTGGTCTCCCTGACTAGCTACATGATGAAGATACAAATACATGTCCACCTACTGGTCATGCACTTCAAAAAATTGATACCTGGTCCTATCAATGGATCAAATATAGCTCAAATACTAATTCTATGCTCTATATCCAAATCTAGGTGTGTTTTAACCACTCTAGTAGGTTTAGGTTGCAGATAAATTAGATAATATTAATTTTGTCTATAGTCTGAGTCTCAACTCTTGTAATATAAACTGTATTAAAAATATTCTTGTAATATTGAGAAACTCCTCGAGGAATCTCATACGGTTTATCAATAAAGATAGAGGCAAAACCTCACCTTAACAACAAAAAAAAAAATATATACTGAACTTTAAATTTACAGGTTTTTACTCTATAGAATTTTATATGTATTTAAAAAATGTGATTTATTTAAAACTAATATACTAGGCTTTGCCATAAAAATCTTCTGCTGCTCAAATTATAGACCATTTTCTAAAGTTACTGAGCTATATAATTTAATTATATAATTATCTA
>QKWP01001919.1:10828-27166 GCA_003550325.1 Gigaspora rosea
AAAAAAAAAACAAGTCACTTTCATAATATAATATTAAAAAAAAAAAATTTGGGTTTGAGATTTAAAAAAATAAAAAAAAATAAAATATAAATAAAATAAAATAAAAAATAAAAAAATAAAATAAAAATAAAAAAAAAATAAAAATAAATAAATAAAATAAAAAAAAAATAAATAATGCCGCGCAAATAAATAAAATTGGTTCTTGTAACCCTGCCAGGTCAATTTTTTTAAAAAAGTCAAATGTTATTTTATATTAGTATATAGGGTTTATATTTGGTACTGTATCAAATTATTTTTTTTTTATGTTGTAAATATTTTTAAGTCATGTATACAAATAATATGGGGCCTGGTAGCTTAACCCCTGCAAGAATGTATACACTCAAAATATCGCGTATACTGTGATTACACAGACTTGTAAACAACCACGCCATGCATATATACGTTCAAATTAGATCGTATATATTCAGAAAAGAACGTACACGCTCAAAATAAAGCGTAAACATTCTAATCCAACAAAATACATATAAACCCTTCGAAACCAATAAAGGTTATCATAAGTTCCACGTCCCACTCTAAAATAAATATAATAATAAAATGATAAACTTATCTTTTAAATTCAACTCGTAATCTTAATAAACCTTGCGAGACTCAATTCGACAGACTGAATTGACTTGTAACTTCGTATTGGCTTATTATAACATAAATTCTGTGTGACTAGTTTTGTTAATTCTTTTAAATTGTTCACGTGACTCCCGTTAACCTATGAACTTCATGTCGAACTTACCCTAATTTACCTGTTATCATTCATATCATCTATCATTTTAAATCTAATCAATCCTCATATCAGCATCACTAACATCTGCATCTTTATATCGTTTATGTCTACCTTTATAAACCGTCTACCAATTTTATTTACCTATCTATTTTTTATTTATACCCCTCATTCATAATCAGGAGTTTAAATTGGCACTATTGTCTATATTGTTTTATCGCTATTCCAAATCAACTGTTGCAGTACACCCTGGTTAGTTTTAGTAGCAGTTGACATAGCTGAAGCTGTCATTAATGGAGACATCATTCATACCAGTTTCGCTGTGTGTGTGGAGACTATGTGTAGTCGCCATTATAGGTTTGTATAACTATCATTTGTGCTGCTATGATTTCATTGATTTTCTTTTACTAATAGTTTTTTTTGGTATCAATTTTCGCCGTTTGCTTGATGTCGTCATTATATTTCTAATATTGCCAGTGTCTTTTGGTGCCAGTCTCAATGCTATCTGTTTGGTGGTGCTGTGACAAGTGAGTGTTGCTATTATTCATTAGATTGGGTGATTTCTTCGTTTGCTCTACTTCTAGTGTTGTTGTTTGTTTTGCTGCTGCAAATTACCTTTTTCTACGTTTCTTTTAGCACCGTTTGCATTGATGTCACTGTAACAAGTAGGTGTCTCCATTATTTATGTGTTGTATAGACTTCGTCTTGTTTCACTTTGGTGTTGCTAGTGTTTTTTTATTGTTGCAGATTAACTTTCTCATATTTCTTTCTAAATGATTAAATTAAGTCCAGTATTTTTGGTACCAGTTTCGTACCGTCTATTTTGGTAGTGCTGTTATTTATTTGGAGTGTGTTTAATACAGTACACCATTGGTTGCTTTTGTTGGTGGTATGACTTCGTTCTTACCAGTATTACTGTATTATTGTGTGATTGGTGTTCTGTCATCGAGAATGTAATCACTATTGCTGTTGTCACCATTTTAGTTGCCATAATATTGTGGGTAGTGTAGTTACATTCTTGTTTGCAAGTTGCTTTTGGTGCATCTGTATGATTTTTGCATTGGTGTTGATATTTGTCTCACAAAATGGTTAACAATGTTTGTACCAGTAGTCAATAATTAGGATAAATGTAGTTGTTACAATAGTGTTAGAGTTAGGATTTTGTAGATAAGGTTAGAGTTGGGTAGTTAGTAGTAGAACTAGTTATTTAGAAAGTGTTTGTTGCGCGCAGCAAATTTGAACATGTAAGAATTTTCTTTTAATTAAAAGTTATATAGCAAATCATATGACTGATAAAAACTATATAATACAGTAATAGTTTATAATATTAATTGCTAAAATATGTACTATAATAAAATGTAATAAGATTACATCTAGGTTGCACCATGGTGCAGGCACCAAATTATAAAACCCTTTAAAAATTTATATAACATTTTTTTAGATTATAACAATAACATCCGGGTGCCAGGTGCCCTTGAGTCTTAGGATGTTATGAGAACCAATTAATTTTATTTGCATGGCCTAAAATAAAATAAAAATAAAGGAATATTTTTTTCATGCACCCGCATGGTTGTGCACCCCTATATGCAGTGATATAAATAGGATTATCAAGATAAGATATTTATTTTTTTTTGTTTTGATTTTTTTTTACATTTTCTTTTACTTAATAATTTTTTTTCTGTTTTTAGCTACTGTTACTGTCGTTGTCATTGGTATAATGTTGTTGTTGGTGCCGTTGTTGGTGTCATCGCAGATGTTGTCTTGCTGGTGTCGTCATTGGTGCCATTGTTAGTGGCACCGTTAGATTTTTCAACACCCTAGGTTTATTCAGTAGTAGTCTTGCATGTCTCTTGTGGAATAGTCATGTGTATATTTTTGGTACGTTTCTTAAAGTTGTAGAGAGCAGATCGTTTTTGGTAAGTGGTATTGTATGTTTCTCTAGTGGGTAGTCTTGCACGCTTCCCCGGTGGTGGTCTTGCACGTTGCAGGTCTTGCCTTGTTTCGTAACTTGCATCGAATATAGTGAGTTTCTTTTGTTCTTTTTGTTTTGTTTTTTTTTTCTTTTTCTTCTCTCTCTTTTCTTCTATAGTATGTTTCTCATTATTGGAGGCACCGCTCTTGGAGTTATTAGATTCATGGTATATTGTTTGAGTTGCTTTTTTTTTGTTTGTAATATATCAAATATGGTGGGTTTCTTTTATTTTTTTTGTTTTGTTTTTTTTTTCTTTTCTTCTCTCTCTCTTTTTTTATAGTATGTTTCTTGTTATTGGAGTCGTTGCTCTTGGAGTTATTAGATTCGTTGTTGTAGTCGGGTACATTGTTTGAGTTGCTTTTTTTCTTTTTTTTTGTAATATATCGAATNTTTTTTTTTTTTTTTGTAATAATAGATTTATCGTTTTTGAATATGTTTTTCTTCGTCTGGGCTGCCGATTTTATCGTTATTTTGTTGGTGCTTTCATTGTGGCTTGCGCTGTTTGTTTGGTGTTTGCTTTATTTAGAGCCTTCGGTTAGGGTTAGGGTTGGCTGGAATTATGGCTTGGTTAGAATACTCTATAGGAAATCATTTTAACCTGCCGGAATTATTAGTTTGCATTAGTATTAGTTTCTCTGTAATACGATTTCATGTTTGTTGTATTGTATGATACATTTTTTTTTTGAATCAATAAAAAACAATTTTTTTTATAAAAACTTAGTAAAAAAAAAAAAAAAAGTCAATTACAAGCGACAGATCATGTGCTCACATGATCGATTCTGATTGGTTGATCACAGGATGCATGGCCATGCGGGTGTGTAGAATTTTCAAACCCTAAAAAAATTTATGAAAATTTTTTATATTAAAAATTTTTTTAAATATACTATTTTTTGTTGGATAGCCAGATCTATTTGTTTGTTCTATATGATGAGAATCAACTAATTAATTTGTATAGCCTTATATAAATATTTTTTAAATGATTTTAATTATCTTTTAAAAAATTCTTATAAAGAGAATATAATCATATAAGAGTGCTGATATTTATTAAATAATATTTTAGAGATAAGGGTTCAAGCAAAATTACCTCTTAGTTAAAATTTGATTAGCTAAAATTATATATATATTACTTGAAGGTAAAGAATAAACCTTTATAGTAAATAGATATTAGATAATAAATATTAGTGTCCTAAATAACTGTATATTACAATATGATTAAAAAATATTCAATAATTTTAATTTAAGCTAAAAAGATGTATTTTTTAATTTTAATAACTTTATATATTATTCATATAGTACATATAATTTAAAATTAGCATTATGCGACTTGGATAGCCAATTTTCGAGGTTCTGAATATTTTCAAATAGAACTTCATTAAACATAAAATATAAGCATGCATTTCTGAATATTTTTGAATAGAACTTTATTAAACATAAAGAGTATGCATTTCTGAATATTTCTGAATTCATCCTTAAAATTTAAATTTATTGTTAAAAATTTATGTATTTCTGAATTCATTGTTAAATTTAAATTTATATATTTTCAAATTTGTTATTAAAATTCAAATTTGTTGTTAAAATTTAAAATTTATGTATAATAGTAACAAAATAATAAGCTATTTAAATTGGAATTAAATTGGAAAACTTTTTTTTTATATTTATGCATACAATAAGTCAGAAGTATAAATATATAAATGTACATTAAATGGTAACAATAAATTATTTTAAACTGAAAAAATGATTATTTTTTTTACATGATACATATTGATTATGTGAAAATGATATCGAATAAATATGTAGTATCAAAACTGCTATAAGAGCATTTAACTATCAATAGAAATCAGCAAATAATCTGCCTAATTTCTATTAATAGCAGCCCATTTATTTAAAATTGCACTATATTTAAATCAGTTTTTCTAAGGTCTTACTTAATCAAAATTTTTAATAAATATTGCATATAATGAAATCAGATTAAAATAAAATGCAGATTTCTATTTAATACTCTAAACTCTATTTTTACTTGTTTAATATAAACTCTACTCTAAAATTAATCTCTAACCTTAACTGCTAACCCAAAAAAGTGCTAAAAATCTTATTTTTTTGATGTTTAGTCAATTATTTATATATATTTCTAACACAATAAATTATTTTTAATCTACTGTATTTTATTTGAGTAATCTAGATGATAGTTTTTAGATTTAATTACTATATAAACAAGCAAATATTGAGAAAAGAACAATTATATATATATATATCGTATGTAACTAGGGGTCTAACATGCATGCTTAATAAATTACAGTCAACCCTCTATAAATGCAACTCATAGGGACAAGCCTACAACGTGCATTTAGGGAGGTTTGCATTTAGAGAGAGCCAATTAAATTGCAGCTTTTAAAAATTAGATTATCAAGTTTGTGTAACTTCTACCAAAACTGTATAACCTATCTTAAATACTAAAATTTGATTGGCCATGTGCATTTAGGGAGGTTAGTGTAATATAAAATGTTATTCAAGAGAACGTGCATTTACAGAATATAGAACGTGCATTTAGCACTAATAACATTTTACGGAATAGAAAAAAATGTGCATTTAGAGAGGTATTGCATTTATGGAGGTTGCATTTATGGAGGGTTGACTGTACTATGTTAAATATAGTTTCCAAATTTTGGTATTAATATTAAGGGAATATAAATTTATCACACCTGCGACATGTCATACCAGTGTTATACCCCTGATTTGAGCATGGCGGACATTTGTTTTAATTGGTTAAAAAAATGTAAACAGGTAAACAATATCCTTCCGGATCAGTCCGAATAACGAAAATTACATGGTTAAATTTTTTAATTATTTCGTTGCATTAATTTTTTCTTATTTATTATATAGATCAGATATATACTAGTACACAACCTTTTAAAAATAAGTGTGATATCAAACACGAATACATATAACTTCTACAACTATCAACAATTGTACCACTTGCTCCTTGTGTCCTTAAAAAACTTTCAAAAATAGACAAGTGCTTATTCAATATGAACGAGTAGTTATTTGTAAATTTTAAGATTCACATCTGGGTCTAGTACTTAGGTCTAATATCTGGGGAGTCTCGTATATGGCACAGTACTTTTTTTCTGATCAAGCTAAATTCTCAACATTAAATATAATAATAGTCCATATTTTTAATCGACTTATCAAAAAAGTTCAAAAATAAGGTATCGATAGTTATATTTTGTCATTATTTAATATTAAATAATATTACAGATATAATACTGAAATTTAATATTATTTAAAGCATATATAGTAATTATATTAAGATAATATAGTATAATAAGATAATTAGTTTTATTATAATGTGTAATATATAATAATATTATTTCGTAATAAATAATAAAATATAAATTGTGACTTCAATCTAATCGGCAATTTTAAAATTCAAAACTCGATAGAGTGAATAATTCAAACAATTTATTTGAATTATAAACTGCTAAAATCTATTTAAAAAAATCTGTTTTAATAAAGTTGTCTAGTTAATAATCTTAATAATAATTGTTAAACTGTCTATGCAAATAATTCTAATTATAAAAAAAAACTTAGTGAACCTACTAGAATTGTTAAATAATAGTTATTCTTCTATAATGTCAAAGTTAAACCTAATTCTCGCAGTTCTAGTAACAATAATAGTCTTAGCACATTCTGATTGTTTTATCTATATATAAAAATTTCAGTTAAACAAAAAGATCGATGTAAAGAAATAGGCTAGCATTTACCAAAAATCCTACCAACAAAAAATATGATCAGAGATGAAAGGATAATTCAGACTATAGTGCTAAATTTTGTCTAACTGTAGAATTTATCTATCCGATCTAAATTAAGAAAGAAACAAACTTAATAGTGAATAAAAAAAACTTGTAAATAATTTAAAATTTAAGAAATATTAAATAGGACACAAACCTATTTTTTGATCAAAGATCTTTACAAGGTGCCTGGTCTGGTCTGTGGTCATTCTAGATCAGTTTTTAGCAGTTATAGACTTTGTTATATTTATTTTCATAAGTAGGTTTACGAAGGCTATCTTCTGGGTTTTAGTAGTATAAAGAAATGACTGTATTGAATGACCTTGTGTAGCACCAAAAACTTTAGCTTGAGCGCAACGACCAACGCCACAATTGAACTGTCAGAAAGGAATAGCTTGCTTATGTTCCTTCACAGCTTCCAGGCAATTAATAGCCTTTTGCCAGCGAACGCCTTTGCAGTTTCGTGCGTATTTTTGAAATGAACACATGAGCCACAGGTCTTGGCTCCTATTTTCAAGATCAGAATGTCAGAACTTCATGTTCAAATATGCGAAATAGGTTGATGTTTAAACAAGCTCACATTTGGCAAGGTTCAGAATATCTTTCATGTATGAAATTATTAGAAGGACTAAGATAACGAAGTCAGAATAGATGATTATTTTCTCTTCGTAAAAAAAGATACTAGCTCAGCCTTATAACCCAGTTTTTTGCCCATGATTAACTTACCAGTTCTGGGTGCTCTGTGAAATATTTAATATAATCACGAACTACGTAAAATTTCTTTTCTTTATTTAATCAACAAAAAATATTTTTTAATTAGGTAATACAGTAGTAATACATAGTTTTCTGTCCATTGTAATTTTGTAAAACACGTTTTAGGTATTCTCGTAGTTCCTTTATTAGCATATTCTATAATCATATTATAATTCCCGGTGCTATCTATATATTCATTTGAATAATAAATATATTTTTTTTATTTAATATATTTTTATTTTAATACCTTCAAAATTACAAATCGTTTGCCTACCTTTTGTAACTCTATAGAACATAATAATGTTTTCTAAAACCTTCCTCACCAATCACAATAGGGTCTGTAAATTTATTATAATTGATAGAATTAAAGCCCAATCTAATTCACTATATTTATTATCTAACAATTTTCTGGGACTTCTCTGCTTTGCGTTCTTCATAACCATCCTGTACGTGGTTGAAAATGACCTCCTAATCGAGATACAAGAGGAAGGTCTAACTTGAATTTCTCCTGAAGCCATTCAACAACAGACAACAGAGGCAGAATTTCCAGTAAGAACTTTTATAAGATCAGGGTGAGCAAAATCTCGAGCAGATTGTGCTATATCTTGAGCGAAGATTTCAGTGGAATCTTGAATGCCAAGGGCTATAATTTCGTGTTAATTCTTAGATGAAACTTGCCTATGAAGGAAATTTCTTAGTATTAACAATAAGTGACGAGTATTGTATGTTCTTCAAGTTTCACCCACCTATTTGAGTTTTGGTCAAAGCACCATTAATACCAGACGTTGCTTTCATTGAGTTGGCACCAAAGAAAGCGTTCTTATCAAGAACCAAGACATTCCCACCACTGTGTGAGCAGCAGAAAGGCCAGAAAGACCACCACCAACAACAATAACTTGATTGTACATGATTTTTATATTAGAAATTAATTAAAAAAGAATTTAAGCTGGTTATAACATAAATCGCAATTGCAGAATCGTCCCCATGTTTATGTTGATTTTTAAAACATCTACTAATTGTTTTAAATCACATAACGGGTTATTATTTAAGTTGTACAATTTAGAGATAGTTTTCTTGAACGGCTTTTGTATTTGCGCTCACTGCATCTTACTCGTCAATAGTCCAAATAATGTAAATAATGGGTGCCTTTAAGGGATCAAGTTCTAATTCATTTTTAAAGTCGAATACGTTAAGTCCCTCCAACCAAAATAGTTTTAGCAGAATTGTTGTCAACATTTTATGCCAATTTAGTTAATTTTAGATCGGCATTTGCTTCTTGATCTACCTAGTCAATTGGTTCAACGCTTCTGTAGTTTCCTTTTAACGTATTTAAATGTTAATAATTTGTTCAAATAAAATTTTGTTGTCTTTAGAAAAAAGTTAACCCACTGTACTAACTTCTCTATCAACTCAGGCCATTGTATTTTTTTGCTAGTAACCAAACATTTACTAATAATAAATAATAATTAATAACTAATTAACTTATTCATTATATACCGTATTACTGTATTTGATCTATACTGATCTTTTTTTACAGAAAACGTACAAAGAGTTGAAGAGCACTATTATATAGTTTAAAAAAATTTTATTATGTAAAACTACAAGTTGTCAATTGACGATATGGTTTTTCATAGTAAGGGTTACTTTAAAAATTGTTTTTTATATTGTGTAATCTAGTGATCTTCAAGCCAATCAAATCGAATGTCCACCATGCTCCTGACTTGACCAATCAAATCATATGATTTTATAGGCAAAAAATTTTATTTTTTAAAAGTTAAAAATTTTACTTAAAGTGTAAAATATATATAAAATAGCACATTATATAATATAAAATTTTATTTTAAACAACTTTTTCTAAGATATAAAGATAGGTTGTCTTAGTAAAAAACATTTTATAAGAAAAATCAAAATTTCTAAAGTTAGCACATATAAAACTTTTTTTACTAAAACAATCTACCTTTTTAACTTAGAAAAAGTTGTTTAGTATAAAATTTTACATATTACTTAAATGTAAATATAGATTAAAATAGTAAAAAAAAAGTTTTATATGCTAATGTTCAAAGTTTTTGATTTTTTTTATAAAACGTTTTTTTACTAAGACAATAAATCTTTATGATTTAGAAAAAGTTGTTCAGAATAAAATTTTACATTATATATTTTGTTATTGCTCATTTATTTTACTAGTAAAATTCTTAATTTTTAAAAGAATAATTATTAAAATAACCAGTAGTGATGATTACCACACCACAGTTACATGATGCAATCAATATAAAAGATTAGTATTCGATTTTTTTTCGTTTCCTGTTTGCTTTTCTTTTCTTTTTTTTTTATTTATAAATACTAACATATTGTTTGTCCATTTTAATGTGTGTGCTTTATTCGTCATTGGTGCTGTCCAGTTCGATGTTTCTTTTTTCATCCCTAGTGTCTCTTATTCGGCATTCTTTGCAATGTAGTTTCCTCTTTCGTTGTTGGTGTCATCCAGTTTTGTGTTTTTTCCTTTGTTCCTGGTGTTGTCCAATTCAGTGGTTTTTACTTGTAATGTGGCTTCTTTTTTCGGTTCATCCAGTTTGGTGTTTTTCTTTCAGCTGTTACTTTTGATGTGTGTTTTTTTTCTTTGTTGTACTTTTGACACGTATTTATCTTTGTCGTAAGTGTCAGCAGTTTCAGTGTCTTTCTGTGATAGTCTTTTCTTTTGCATTAGCATTGCTGAATTAGGTACTTCTTTTATTAGTGCTTTTTTTTTCACTAGCCATACTTCAACGTAGTTGATTTTGGGTCACACGTTCAGTTAAGTATTTTTTCTTTTTTATTTTCAATTTCATTTCATATTTATGCAGTACTAATTTTCCTTTTTGAGTAGTGAATCGTTCACCGCCGTTATGTTTTGCTTTTTGGTACCATTAATTGAATACTCCATTGTTGGTTTCGAGTTTTGGTGTGATTCACCGTACTGTTGTTACTGTACGTTTTCGTGTTGGTTTTTTGCTTTGTAACGTTGTAGTTGAATTAGAGTTAGGGTCAGTATTAGAACTGTAATTAGTGTTAGGCTAAGCATTTAGGAAAAAGAAGCGAAGCGGAGGCAATAGCCATAGCGAACGACTACAGGATGAGCGAAGCGGAGGCAACAGCCATAGCGAACGACTACAGGATGAGCGAAGCGGACTCTGTAGGTGTTGCTTAGCATTAGCGAAGCAACACAAATATGTGTGTATAGAAGTATGGTTTCACGATATTGTAGTGCATATGAGTTAATATATTTTACTTTATTTCGCTTAAAGTATTAAGTAAATGGTTGTGTACAATAGCTATTAAATAGTTATTAATAAATTTTTAGTATAATTATGATGTCATTGATCAATATATAATTAACTGTTAATTGGTCATTACATGGTCACGTGACAGTGGTAATCGTCATCACTAGTTATAGTTAGTAAGATTCTTTTTAAAAAATAAATTTTTTTGGCTATAAAATTGTGCGATTTGATTGGTTGAATCAGGGTGTGACATGTCATGGGCGTGACAAATTTCCATTCCCTATATTTCCTAATATTAAAATCTAACAACTTTAACTATAAATAAATGTGGAACTAATATATTTAAATAAAAAAACTCTTTGTAATATTGTAGTACTAATTCTATATTATCGATTTACAAAGAGATTTTTTTAAATATTTATATATATAGGGGTGAGTCAGTAGAAAAGGGTCAAATTTTTTCTAAATAAAAGTTTTCATGACTTTAAGCTTAAATATTTTAACAACTATCTTAATAAATTTAATAAAATTTTTTTTTATTTTAATTCTATATAAATCCAAAATTAAAATAAAAAAATTTTTAGCAAATTTGATTAAATAGTTGTTAAGATATTTTAATTTAAAAATTAAAAAACTTTTACTAAAAATGATTTGTTCCTTTTCTACTGACTCACCCCCATATGGTGCAAGAAGCCTATAATACTAGACAATAAAATAGTATAACTTTAAAATGCATCAACTTTTTGTAAAGACAAATTTTTAAAAACTATTTGGCAAATTTGCAGAGCTTATCATAATGAACAAAGTTTCTTTATGAAAAGTTATAGCACTTTAAAGTTAGTTAAAATTGAAACACATAGTAATTATATATAAAACAATAGTAATTTTTAAAACATATCAACTTTTTATAGAGAAGGTTTTTCAAAAAAATATTTGGCAAATTTATAGAACTAATATTGCTTAACAAAGTTACTGGTCAGTTTTTTAAAAAACCTTTTGTACAAAAAATTATAGTGATTTAAAAATTGAAATATGTTGAGTATAGGCTTCTTGCACCATATTATAAATTATAAACAATTTTAATCTATATATATGCCTAGATTATGTGATGCTGATTCTAGGTTACATGCACCATATATGTATTTATATGCATTAAAAATTTCCAATACATTATTAAAATTGAAAACACCTTTTCAAAAATCTTAATCTTCAAATTGCTATTATTAAATGTTAGAAATGATGTTAAAACTAAATGATGCTAAAGCTTTGATTTATTTTGAAATAAAATTTGAAAAATTTTTTGTATATTATTTTTTGTATTGTTTTATAAGGTTAGAATAAGGTTTGGAAGTAACTTTGATATTTAAAGAATATAGAGATGAGTTAGTAGAAAAAAGACAAATCATTTTTAGTAAAATTTTTAATTTTTAAATTAAAATATTCTAACAACTATTTAATCAAATTTGCTAAAAATTTTTTTATTTTAATCTTGGAATTACTAGTATATAAAATTAAAAATTTAATATCTAAAAGATTTTATGTATTTCAGAGTTAAATTTTAGTTTAATACAACTCAATTCTATTTAGACATTGTACAATATATAATTATTTATATTAAATAATATATTATGTATAGCATATATAATGCTATTATTTTAATTTTTTACGTTTTTTCTCTCGGAAAATCATTTTATCCATTTTATCCTTCTCTTTCATTACTTCTAATTCTTTTTCAAAGAATACCTGCTTTTGCACTGATGCATGATCAACTGAATGGAATGCCTTTTCATCTTGAAATTCATACACTTGGTGGGCCTAAAATATTGCAAATATTTGAATAAATTAAAATGCTAAATGTATTGACAACATAAACATATTGGGAACCTCCACAACAAAATAAGGCATTTGGGAAAAAAATGTAATAGGCATATGATTTTTACAGAATCAAAATTTTTGGCCCAATGCCTCTTTTTGCTATGGAGACCCTTCATCGCATCATACAATGCACTTTATATGTCGCTCTTCCAATCAAATTTTAAGATCAGGCGTAACGTTACACGATCAAAAAATTCAAACCAACCTTTCGTTTTGTTAATAATCGTCTATAACTTAAAATTGAGTATATGAAAGGATTCTAAAAAAAAAAATTCCTCACAAAATTTTACTCTTTAGTCCATACACACAATCTTTACCCACCCTAACCCTAGGGTTATTTTAATTGTTTTGGTTTTACGTTACGCCTGATTTTATGATCTGCGACAACATCGCACATGCAATGTATAAAATATCTCGGCATATTATATTTACATTTCCATCATCATCGAATATTATCTTATTTCCTCTAGGCGCATTCTTGATCGCGGATTTCTTTGATTTAGCATTCAACAGCTTACGTTTTGACAATTTTTCATTATTCTAACACAGAAAAAAAAGATAAAAAAAAAATAAATAAAACAAAATAACCATATTAAAAACAAAGAATATAAAATTATATGTAAGATTATTATAGCATTATGACAGATGATTTTAATTATTTTCCTTTTGTTTTTATTTTATTTTACCTGACCGAAGATTTTAAAATATTTAATGAATCCAAAAATTGACAAATATTAAAAAACAATTAAAATTATCTGTCACGATAGGTTGTCATTTACAGACGATAAACAGTTATTAATCATATTTCAGTAATGAATTTTTGACCGATAACTCCACATTATTGGACACAATATGACAAATAACTGAATAATATTATTCCAATACGTCACTTGTTGTTTTAGATCCAAAGATAGTTCATGATCAACACGCTTGAGAGTAATGAATTCGTCGTCTTTATCCGTAATATTGTCACTTTCTCGATCCACAAGTTTTGTGTAGTGATCAGTGAAAACTGACATATTTTTACGGTTAAAAATTCGTTCAATTCTAGTTTTTGGGTTTGAATTCATTTTTATTTCTTCATCTGAAACATTATCAGAATTTGATGGCTGACTATCTTCTGAACTTTCATCATCAGTCACTTCTTTAGGCTTTTCACGAATAGCGTTTTTTACTTGTGATTTCTAATAATAATATAGTAATAGTACACCATTAGAAGAATTATGCAGGTAATAAGGTATTAAATAATAGTAATACGTTACTTTAACAAATTTAATTTTTGGCACACCAAGTAGCCCAAGAGAAGCGGAGAATTCTTCAGCGGGTAATTCATCTACCTTAAATATTGATTTATCACTTTGAAGATAAATTGATCGCATATATGATATAAAAGTCTAAATAAGTAATATATGAAAAAAAAAATTATCAGGGAAATGATCTAATATATTATATTATTATTATTTTTTTTTTTTTTTTAAAAAAAAAAATAGTACTTTGATTACTAACCTTTTGCGCCAGATACTTAATTTCAGGATCTTGAAAACAAAAAGATTGTAATTGTTTCTGTATACTCATTGTTTTGCTTGATTTCACTTTAGTTTTTGCAATCGGTACTTTTTTTTGATCTAAAGCTTTCAACATCCCTTGTTCTTCACTTGGCAACAAAAATAGCAATGCAAGCCCAGATGCCTCATACCTTGCTGTACGTCCTACGCGATGAATGTAGATGTCAGCATTTCCTGGAGCATCTACTTGTATTACCCAATCAACGGCTGGAAAATCCAGGCCCCTTGCGGCTATATCCGTGGCAAACAGATATGCATGCTTTAAAGAAGAAAACTTGTTAAATATTTCTACACGTTTTGTTTGTTTTTGCTTTCCGTGCAAATGAAGTAATATGACACCCGGTTGCATTTTGCAAAAAGTTTCAAATACAAAGCGGACCTAATTGTTTTGTTATATAATTGACCATTATTAATTATTATTAATTGATATATATTTATTCTTTTAAACAAAGAACGGCTGCATACCTGCTTGCAACTCGATAAAAATACCAGAGCTTTTGCTTGAAGATGAGACTTAATAAATGAAAATAGAATGTCTAATTTTTCAGGTAGTTCACACACCAAATAATGCTGTAACAAACTTGGTGGTGTACTGTGATCAGAATCTTCATGCACGGCTACGTGTTCTGGGTTCTTTTATATATATATATACATTAAAAATAATTTATATGCTAGAAAATCAAACTATCATTTGAATTTAAGACATGCCTGAAGGCTCAATCGAGCAAGATCTTTGACAGATTTAGTTTGTGTTGCTGAAAATAAAAGAGTTTGGCGATGTTTGGGAATATTTTCTATTATGGCATTAACAGTTTTCTCAAAACCCATGTCAAGAATCAGATCTGCTTCATCTAAAACTATCAAAATATAAAGATGGTTGATTCATTGAATTGTCATGATTTTTGGAATTATATGTTTGACAATAAGATAATTTAATACCTAAAACTTGTAAATTATCACAGATAAAACCTGCAGTTTGATCCATGTGTTGTAACAAGCGGCCAGGAGTACATATAAGGATGTTCATTCTGTTAATACGTTCTTGTTCGATATGTAAATCCTTTCCTCCAATTATAAGCCCGGCTGATAAAAAGTGATGTCGTCCAATTTTTCGAAGAACCTCAAAAATTTGTACTGCCTATAAAATAAATATATTAGACATATAAGCAAAGATTGACTGCTACTTAAATAAGAATAACATCGGTAAAGAAATACCAATTCTCGTGTTGGAGCTATCACAAGAGCACCTAATCCGTCCAATTGCGACCATCGTCGTCGATATAATGTTTCGATTAACTACGAAAGACGAGTAAGAATTAAAAAAAAAAAAAATCAAAAAAAAAAAATCAGAATTCATTGACATTATTCACTTTACTGGAATCAAAAAAGCTAAGGTTTTTCCACTGCCAGTTTTGGCTGCTCCTAAAATATCTTCTCCACGTAAAGCGAGGGGGAGTGCTTTGCGCTGAATTTCGGTCATTTCAACATAATTTGATTCCTGTAAGCCTTTCAAGGTCAAAATGGATAGAGGTAATTCGCTAAATTTTTCGAATTTCGAATCGGTTGTCTAATAGAAATAAAAAAAATAAGATATGTTTCGTGTGATTAATAGATAAAGAAGTTGTGCTTACCAAAATTTTGCAATTTTCTTCTAGTTCTTCCAGTTCTTTTTGAGCATTTTCATGCTTGAACTTGCGTTGTTGTTTGCCGCGATTTAATTTTCTACGATAACGGGGCATTGCTTAAGGGTTGAATAATTAACTATGCTTACCAAAATTTGAAATCTAGATCATCTATCATCCAATCATATGATATAATGCTAATCAATAATTTGATCACGTGCCTGTTAGTTATCTCGAATTCAGAGACCCGTAAAAATTTTTTGTGTTATACGAAATCTTTATTTGCGTTATTGCAAAAATTTGTATTAATTTGCAATAATAAATTAAGGGAACTGTTATTGCCACCCCCCATTTTTGTTAATGCCACCCATCCGGCCTCCGACCCACACCTCCGGCCCAACTTCCTGCCTAAATCATGTGACCCAAGCCACAAAACAAGGTCACATGACCAATAAAAAATTTTGTCTAAAGCTACTTAGTAACACAAATTTTTGGTGCATCGTTTGTGTTACCTTATCATCCAATCAAATTATAGTACCGGAATCATAGAATTTTATTAATAAAATTTATAAAATCTTATAATTCACAAAATTTTACTAATTAATTCTAATATTATGCATTAAGTAAACTTGTTAAGCACCCAAAAATACATCAGATCGGCATAATTATTTTTATTTTACTTGAAATTTAGAGAATAGATGCATAATTTTGGATTTTTGATCAAAAAAGTCAAA